>PVJH01002988.1:0-92622 GCA_004026705.1 Nesogale talazaci
CCATTTCTACAAAATCTCTCAAGTATTGTTCAGGACTCTTCCTCTTCCTCCCTTCTTGTATTTGTCCCTGTGGGTGTGGGATGTTGGCCCCTCCCCCAGCCTGTTCTCTGCCATGCCCACTTCTAGAGAGGGAGCCCATCTGACTCTAGCTGCTTCCAGCTCTGTAGCTCTCTCTTTTCTTGCATCCTTCCATGCATCCTCGCTGTCCTACAGGGTGTTTTGTGGTAGGAACTGCTTGCCCACTCGGGTTTCTGTGAAGACTAGACCAGTACTCTACCCCCCCCACATGTTTTTATAGCGACTGATTTTGTCAAAATTTCTAGCCTAGTAGCTATATTGTAGGAATTAGTTTTTGTAAATCTATACCAATAACTCTTTGAGGATGTGGTAATTAAAGAAAGAGAGCTCTTTCTCATCTTGCACTAATGGTGAAAAGACTGAGAAGAAGCTGGACACTCAAAAGAAGCCTAAAGTCAAGAAAGCAGATGGAGGTAACTGAAGTAAGGCTAAGTTCAAGGCCAAAAGTGTAAGAATGGGGAGTCCAAACGTCATCCCAGTCAGAGGAATTGGCCAGTATTCCTGCTCCGTCACGTGTCCCAGAAAGGCCATGTACAAGACATATTCAGCAGCCAAATCCAGGGTTGAGAAGACAGAGAAGGAAGGCCCTAGCTACTGTCACAAAGCCAGTGGGTGGTGACAAGAATGGTGGTACCCAAGTGGTCGCACTGCAAGATGCCTTGGTGTCACCCTACAGAAGACGTGCCTCGGAGGCTGTTGAGCCACGATGAAAAGCCCTTCCATCAGCATCATCACGGACACATTCACGGAGGGAAGAGAGTGCTTTTCCTGAAACAGCTGGACAGTGGCTTGCTGCTATCGACTGGATTTCTCTCCCTAAAACATGTTCCCCTGTGTAGAACGCACCTGAAAGTTGTCGTTGCCATTCCACCAAGATCGAGATCAGTGATGGGTAAATACCCAAACATCTCTTCAATAAGAAGCTGCACTAGTCCAGACACCAAGCAGGTGATCTTTGACTCCCAAAAAAGAGAAATACGAACTCACAGATCAGCACAAAGCTGGTCAAAAAGCCCAGACTCACAAAGTTTGGCAAAAATCAAAGCAATTCCCCATCTGCGAGGCTACTTGTATGCCACTTTTGTGCTCACAAATGGAATTGATCCTCACCAAATTGGTGTTCTAGAGTTCTTGCAAGTAACCTAGTGAAATAACTGATACAAATTTGAGAAAGAAAAGGAGGGGAGAAATTCTTCCACTTTTTTACTAATAATATACCTAGTAGTTTGGGTTGTTTTTTTTTTTTTTTTTTTTTTAGGTTTCACTGCCCTGGTGGGAGTAGGAAGCCCAGCCTTCCTCCTGGAGAGCTGCTGCTGGATTTGAACTGTCAACCCTGTGGGTCGTGGTCCCACACACAACCACTAGGCCACCAGGGCTCAGCTTACCTAGTAGTATTTTAATTCAAGATTGAAATACTTTTATATTTGATCAATTTGGTGGTTTTTAGATACCATAAATCAACTCTGACACATTGCAATCCTGTGTACAACAGAACAAATCACCGCCCAGTCCTGCAGCATACCCAGTTGTCATTTTTGAGCGCACGTAGTCCGTCATCTCACAGAGGCTTTCTCTGTTTCACCAATCCTTTACTGATGACATACATGCCCAACATACATGAGAGGAAGTCTCACCATTCTACCCTCAAAGGAGCATTCTGACTCTCCTTCAGTTGGTCACATGCAAGTTAAGTTTGAAGCCAAAGAGAATTAGCACAAGCTGGCAAGAGCCAGAACAGGACTTTGAATACACTCATCTGATTTTAAAGGCCAGATTGTGACCAGATTGGACACAGTGGACACTAGTGACTGAAGACCAAATTAGTTGTGGGATGACATCAGAAAGGAAAGAAAGAAAAAAGCAGATGTCAGGAGAGACTGAAACTTGCTTTTCAGTAGCTAAAGCAAAGAAAAGAAACAAAGCACTGAACAGAAAATTTCAAAGGGCAACTCAAAAAGTCAAACAAAAGCATTATAATATCCAAAGACCTGGAGTTAGACCAACCAAAGGGAAGAATACTCTCAGCCTGCCTCAAGCTGAAGGAATTAAAGGGGGAAAATGTGTTGTTAATCTAAGAAATACTGCGTGTAAGTATATGTAGTTTACAACCAGATTTATCACATATTACTCTGATTAAAATTTATGATAAACTAAGGATTCAGTTTTGATTGGTTTGGGAGTAGGTCCATGGGGGAGTGGAGTGACAACATGAGTTCTCACGCTGGGTGACATCCACATCACTTTCTCAAAGTGACAGGCTTAACTCCTCTGGTCCATTTCCCCTCTGCAATGGATTGAATCGCAACTTGCAACAATAAGTAAGCCAGAAGGCCACTTTCGGGAAGATGGCCCGACTAGGCTGACCTGCAGCGGAGATGCGAGAGAGCCAAGGAGAGCGCTATGGATGGTCCTGCTGGGACCCTGAGCTTCGGGGGGAGGATGGAGAAGAGGACCGAACACTGACCCCAGCCACCCCCTGAGCCAGCATGAAGTCGTCATGATCAGGCAACCTGACCCCAGACGCCTTCTAGGTCAGCAGGAACGTTGTCTAGGACCAAATGTCCCAACCCACCCCCCTGTTCCTCAACCTCCGTGGCTGACAGAGTGCTGACCCATACGGGGGCTCTTTCCCTCACAATGGTCTCTGGTCTGTGTTCTAGTTCTCCTACTTCTGTTTTCTCCTATTCGTTGTTTTATTTTCTTTCTCTCCTTTTCTGCTTTCTTTTCGTATGTGTCTCATCGTTGCTCTTTATTTCACTTAGCGTTTCACGTCACTTTTGCTTTCTCTTTACTCTTCTCTCTGCCCATTCCCTGCATTTTTGTTTTGTTCATTGTGTTCCTCTTCCCTTGTTTTTATTTTATTTGTAGTAAATCATTTTCTTGCTGCTGCTGTTTCCCCCAAATTGTTTTCTTTTGGGGTTATTTTTCTTCTCTCACACATTGAACGACTGCCCCACCGCCCAATTACGGTACACCGGTACCTCCCACAGCCCCACCTAATGGGTGAGAGCTGCTGCTAGTCACCAACAGGTCAAAAATCCAGGGTCTACCACCAGCCAAACCCACCTCAAGTGCACTCTGAAGAACTGCCCTCCCCGCCCCCCAGGTTCCCATTCTCTGTTATGCCCACCAGGACAGGAGTGGTGAGCACCTAAGAACTCTCCAATTAAAAGCAAATACAACTTCAAAAAATGTTTATACCAAATAGGACAGATGATCTTACGGAGACAGGGACTGGTCTGATGGTTCCTGGGGGCCATGGGAGAGGAGGGTGAAGAGGTGGGCAAGGAACCAACAATGACAGTTACAGGGGAATAGTAAGTGCTCAAAAATTGATGGCGAGGAGGCTGTGCTAGATCAATCAAATTGTATCTGAGAGGAATAACTGAGGTGAATGATAGGTAATCATGATGGGGGAGGGGGTGGAAGCAAAGGAGGAAAGAAGGGAAGATGTATGTGTGTATACACACACACACACACACACATATATATATATATATATATATATATATATATATGCAAATGCAACAAGCAAGCAGATGGACTTTGGGGCTCTGTTTAAATTGTTTTAAATTATTTTTTTTATAGGCATCACTGCCCTGGTGGTGGGAGTAGGAGGCCCAGCCTTTGCTCCTGTGAGCGGGAATTGAACCTCCGTCCCAGTGGGCCGTGGTCCCGTGCACAACCACTACGCCACTGGGGCTCAGCCCTCTGTTTAAATCTTAATACAAGAACAGTTTGATCTTTGGGGTTGGGGGTGATGGGACACCAGACCCCTCTGTCCCTGACCACAGGGAGAACAATGGGGACTTGTACGAGGCGATCCTTTTCAGTCACAAATTCTAGGAGGGTATAAGTACTGTTAGGTAAGCAGGTACAGGAACATAGAAACCTGAGAGAAAAGGGAGATTGGGCTGATGCATAACAACAGGTCCTGTTCACGATTTAGCAAAGAGAAACGCATCTACACTGGGTCAGGATAATAAATAGACTTGGATATAAATAAAATAAACTTGGATAATAAGCTACTGGACTGGTCTTTTTTTCTTTGATGTCTATTTACATAAGATAGGATAAGCAACGTCAAGGAGACAGAGATGGGACTGGTGGTTCTGGGGAGGTGGGGAGAGCAGAAGTCGGAGCGGAGAAGAAAGGGAAAAGGTGAGCGGTGAGCCAATAGCAACAGAGACGAGGGAATAGGAAGCATTCAGAAATCGACAGGGAGGCGGGTGTAGCATTCCTGATCGTGTTTAATCAATTTAAAGGTATCTGAGAGGAATTAGTGAGAAGCAAACAGTGGGTAAACACAATAGTGTGACAGGAGAAAAAAAGTAAAATTTGTATAGGATTAAATATAGATATGTCTATATAGATATATAAAGGTAGGCTTACTTATGCATGTATATGCGTGTAACTAGAAGGAAACTGGTGAATTTAGAGTCTCTACTTAAATCTTACTTCTGTAAAAGAACAGTTTGTTCTAGTAATGTGGCATTATATGATCCTCACCTTCCTGACAAGATTACTGAAGACAAAGAGGGTGGATGAGCAAGTGTGAAGAAAGCTGATGGGGCCCGCTTATTTAAAACATGGAGTCTTACAGGCTTGCTGATAAGCAAGTGGTCATTTAGCAGGGCTGCAACAAAGCACACCTCGAAGAAGCACACCAGCCTGTGTGATCATGAGGAGCTGATGGGAATAGGTATCAAGTTCAAAATCAAGTTGATGGAAAGGAACGTGGACAAAGTGGAGACCCAAAACCCACCAGTAAAATGATTGGACAGGCCTTACAGAAGGACCACATGGAAGGGATAATAAACTCAGTGTGATATAGCACTAATGAAACACACAGCTATCCTCTAGTTCTGTAACATTCTTTAGTATATGTGCCACCAAAGCAAGCACATCTTTAACATTCTTTAATATTTCCTCCCCTTACTATTATGGTTTTTGTTTTTCTTCATTAATCTTGTTAGACCTGAATATGTTCATTTGTATAATTAAGATCATTAGATGCATGAAAGCCAAGATAGAAAACCCTTCAGAAACAGTAATAGGAGTAATGATTCTTTGAGGATATGGGAAGATGGAGGAGGAAGCTGGTAGCAATGATGACTGTACAATCCCATTTGTGGAGAATGAGTAACGGAATTGCAGGTGAACAGATTTGGGTTGTGTGAGATATGGCAATAAATAAAAAGATGCTATTTTTTTCTGATCACCTGGTCATCTCATTTCTTCATTCCCTTTCGCTATCGCATCCATATCTTCAGTGGTCACTTCATAAGTGAGCGGGGCCAATATTTACAAAGAACAAAATTTTCTTAGATTAGATCTTCTGAATAAGAAGGAGCTCAAAATCTATGTGGATAGCATAGATTTTTAACTTGAAAATTAATAGGTAACAATATTAATAAGTCTAAAAATAAAAACAGGAAAATCATAAAGATTGAGTAAACACTAAAAAGACAGGCATTTGTTTGCCATCCTGTGGTGAGTGAGTTTTGCATTGCTGCGATGCTGCCCGCTATGCCATGGTTATTTCAAATACCAGCAGTCACTCAGAGTGAGCAGGTTTCAGCAGAGCTTCCAGACCAACAGACTGAGAAGAAGGAGGAAGCTGTGCCCTTCAGAGGAATTCAGAGGAATACCGTCTGCATAACAACAGAATCTTGTCAGATCCTGAAAACCTTATGCATAGCAGCAAAGCATTGTCAGATATAGTGCAGTAGATGAGCCCCTTAGGTTGGGAGATGCTGAAAATATGACTGAAGAAGCTGCCTTCTCAAAGTAGAGCCTACCACATTCATGTTGGAGGAGATCCTTCAAAATCTTCAAATTTAGCTAATGAGGCATGACTCAAAAAGAGAGGAACCAGCATCTGATTGTAAGCATCTTTTAATAATTGGAATTTGGAATATGCAAAGTATGAGTCTAGGAAAGTTTGAAATTGTAACATGAAATGGGCATTAATGAGCTGAAATTGACTGGTATCAGCCATTTTGAATCACAACTATCTGATTAACTATGCTGGGAAAGACAAATTTAAGATCAGTGGCATCACATTCATTGTCAAAAGGACATCTAAAGATCTATCATGAAGTGCAAGACTGTGATAGGATAATATCTATGGACATAGGAAATCAAGTCAACTTAGCCGTTATTCAAATTTATACACCTATCGATAAAATTTGTGATAAAAAATGAATTTTACCAACATTTTCAGTCTGAAATTGATCAGATGTGCAATCATGATGCATTGATAATTATTGGTGATGGGATTGCAAAAGTGGAAACAGAAAAAGGAACAGTAGTTGGAAAATATGACCTTGGTGATAGAAACAAAACCAGAGATGGCCTGAAAGGATTTTACAAGACCAAGAAGTTCCTCATTGCATATACCTTTTTCAACAATGCAGACAGCTACTTCACACATGGACTTCTCCAAATGGAATAACAGAAATCAAAGTGACTACATTGTGAGAGGAGGTGATGAAGAAGCTCACTATCAGCAGCTAAAACAAGGCCAGGGGCCAATTGTGGAACAGACCACCCGTTACTCATATGTAAGTTCAAGGTGAAGCTGAAGAAAATCAAAGCAAGTCCATGAGAACCAAATTAAGAGCTTAAGTATGTCCTACCAGAATTTTACATGTCAAGAATAGATCTGACACTTTAAACACCAATGATAGAAGACCTGATGAGTTGTGAGATGACATAAAAAACATCATGCGGGCCGACCCCCGGTGGCATAGTGGTTGTGCACGGGACTGCGGCCCACTGGGATGGAGGTTCGATTCCAGCTCCACAGAGCAAGGGCTGGGCCTCCTACTCCCACCACCTGTGGGCAGTGATGCCAAAAACAAACAAACAAATAAACAAAAAATCATGCAAGAAAGATAGCAAGAGGTCATTAAAAAGGAAAAAGAGAAAGCAACAATCAAAGTGAATGTCAGAAAAGACTTTTAACTTGCTCTTAATTGTAGAGGAGCCAAGGCAAATGGAAGAAATGAAGTCTAAGAACTGAACAGAAAATTTCAAAGGCCAGCTTGAGAAGACGAAGTGTTATAATGAAATGTGCAAAGATCTAGAGTTAGAAAACCAAAAGGACGAACATGATCAGCACATCTTAAAATGCAAGGAGTAGAGGAAAAAATTCAAGCCCGAAGTTGTAATATTGAAAGAATCTATGGGCAAAATATAAAGTGATACAGGGTGCATCAAGAGAAGATGGAAAGAATAGACTGAGTCACTAATACACACCAAATATATGAGTCAATATTCAGCCACTTCAAAAACCAAAGTTACTAAATAAAGCTGCACTGATTAAAGCATTAGCTAACAAAAAGTGCTAGGAACTGACATTACTAGTGAAAATGTTTCCACATGCTGATGAAGCATTGGAAATACTCACTTGTCTATGCCTGGAAATGTGAAGACATCTACTTGGCCAACTGACTGGAAGGGATCCATATTTGTAGACCCATTCCAAAGAAAGTGACCCAATAGTGTGCACAAGTTATAGAATAATATCATTAGTATTACATGGAAGTGATAGTAAATTTTGCAGAAGATCATTGAACAATGGTTGTGGCAGTTCATTGACAAGGAGTTGCCATAAGTTCAGACCAGATTCAAAAGAGGACATGGAACATGGCTGAAGTTAGATGGATCTTGGCTGAAAACAGAATAGCAGAATGATTTTTACTTGTATTTGATTGACAAGGCAAAGGCATTCAGTTGTGTGGATCAAAACAAACTGGATAGCCATGAGAAGAATGGAAATGCCAGAACAGGTCATTGTGCTCATGTGAATCCTCTACATGAGTCAAGAGGCAGTTGTGCGAACAGAACAAGGGAATACTGCTTAGAATATTGTTTCAAGTCAGGAAAAGTGTATTTCAGAGTTATATTGTTTCACTACACTTATTCATTCAATATGCTGAGCAAATCATCAGAGAAGGCGAATTACATAAGGAAGAATTTTTCTTCATGGTTGGAGGAAGGCTTATTAACAATCTGTGAAATTCAGATGGCACAACATTACTTTCTGGAAGTGGAGAGGACTTAAGAACTTGCTGGTGAAAACTAAAAATTGCAACCTTCATGATGGATTATAACTAAATTTAAAGAAAACCCAAGTCCTAATAAGACCAATAGATAATATAATGAATGAGAAGTAGGAAAAAATGAAAGTTGTCAGGGATTTCACCTTGCTTGAATCTACAATCAATGCTCATGGAAGCAGCTGTCAAAAGATCAAATGGTGCATTGCATTAGATAAATATGCTCACACAAGTTGTAAACATGTTGTAAAGTGAGGATGCTACTTAGAGGGCTAAGGTATGGCTTACCCTGGCCTGGGGTTTTCAAACACCTCTGTGTGAAAGTTGGATGTTGAATAAAGAAGACTGAAGAAGAGTTTATGCATTTGGAGTGGGGTGCTGGCAAAGAATTTTGAAAGTCCTGTGCACTTCCAAAAGAACAAATCTGTCTCGGAAGAAGTACAGCCAGCAGTCCCCTTAGAAACAAGGATTCAAGACTTCATCTCACATACTTTGAACGTGCTATCAGGAGAACTCAGACTCTGGAGAAGGAACGTAGACTGGTAAAGTGGAGGAGTAAGGAGAAAGGAAAACTCTGGACAAGATGAATTGACACAGTGGATGAGATGCAGCAATGGATTCAAACAAAACAACTGTGAGGATGGCCCACGACCGGGTGGTGTTTGTTCTGACCCTACAGAGAGTTGTTCTGCAGTGGAACTGACTGGAGGGCACTTAGCAGCAGCAGCAGCTGCAACAACAACAACACAAATGGCTTTGAGAAGTAGATGTTTGGGAGACACAGGTTCCTGTCTGGAGCAACTTGTATTAATTGTGGTGACATTCAGTGATTTCCGAACCCCAGGGAAGGGAAGTCCTCCCATTGTATTAGAGTAAATCTAAATATTGTAAGGCCTCTTGCCAAACGAATAGTTATCCTTTCTCCCCGCTTTCCTTTCTATGAGAACCTTGACCTTGTCTGGGTAATTCTATCTGGCTGCTGACGTGTGTTTCTCCAAATCAGCCGTGGGAATCCCACTCTTTGTGGAGGTGGTGATGGTTCCTCGGTGGAATGCTTGCCTTTCTAGGTGGGAAACTGAGGCTGGATTTCCAATCGATGCAACTCAAGGACCATGTGTGGCTGCCACGCGTCTGTCAGTGGAGGCTTGTGTGTTGCTATGGTGCCACGCAGGCTCCAGCAGAGCTTTCAGACCATGATGAACTATGAAGAAAGCCCTGCGGTTTGTGAAAACACATATTTTTTTAAAATTGTGAATTAGGTGGGGTTTCTCATTTCAGATGGGATCTTAGGTGATGGTGTGGTTATAGTGGACTGTGATCACCATAGCCAGTGGTTCAAAACCACCGGCAGCTCTTGGGGTGTGTGGGGGAGACTGGACTTTCTACTCCCACAGTTGCAATCTCGCCAACCCACTGGGGATCATCACTCTGAGCCCAGCATCGACTCCATGGCAGTGAGTTTGGTTCTGGTTTACATTTCAGATCATCAATGAACCCATCCCATTCTTGAGCTTCAATTGGGCTAGAAATGAGAAAATGATACAATTTTGACCAGTGTAACATGGGGGAGATTACCCAGGGAGCTCCGAGGACAGGTTTTATCATTCATAGAATGAAACTCACATCCCTAGTCCCTCCCCAAAACTCACTTCCAAGGAAGAGCCAGTCAGCCGTGGACCTGAGGGGGTTGTTAGCAGCAGGGCCTGTAGCACCAAGAAAAAGAAGCAAAAAAAACAGGCCCAGGAAGATTAGCATGGACATTTCCCAAGGGGGTGATGTTCCCCAACCCATCTCAATAAACACACACACACACACACACACACACACCTCCAAGAAGTCAATGGGCTTTGTTGTGCCTGACCCAGAATGATGTCAAGACCTTTAGTTAAAAATAGAGCCAACAAGCTGAAAATGAAAGTATTGTCACGGAATCATAGAAACCTGCATTAAACAAAAAATAGCACAACCTGACAGTATTGTTCCTCAACTTGTCCTCCATCTAGGTCTCTCCGCTACTGCAGGATGCTTCCCTTGCATTCGCCCTTCCCCCAGTTCTGAGCTCTTCAACTGGAACAGCATCCCCAAGAGACTCAAGTTGTATTTGTTGAACACGTACTTTGAATATGGGGAGCAACAAACTGGAAGGGACAAGATCATATGTTTGATAAGGTTTCCTGATGAAATTTTTCTTGCAGGACAGTCCTTGTTCTGCTCAAAGAATCAGCCAGAAGCTGTCATGATAGAAACCATTTATTTCATGTAACTCGCTCACCAGGGCAGACTTCTTCCTGGTAGATGTCCCAGATTGACCTTTGAACTCTGTCTGGAAGGTTTCTAACCCAGCAGATTCCCTGGGAAGCTACTGTTCTGCTTGGATCTTTGATTCTGGAGGCACCTTAATGAAACCAAGATTCCTGGGTTCCTGAGAGAATGTGTCTGCAGCTGCCCATTGATGGCAGAGACATGGTTAGACATATCTTGTTTGGAATAAACATGTGCATGTAGGGGACTGGAGCCCTAGTGCAATCCTTTTTACTCTCCCTGTCTGAGATAATAAACATCCCCTTCACATTTGAACTGAGGTGCTTGTTCTCTCTTGACTACAGCAGTGTAGGAGCTAGGGTTATAAGAGAGACTCCTACTAGGCCCGTTACCACTCGGCATCAGACTGTTGGGATGGGAACAGTTCACTGGTGAAGGGTGAATTGGTCTATAGGTCTCAGCTCCCAGGAGAGAGATGTTCTCCACTGAAATAGTGATTTCCTATTTAATTCTTCCATCAATATTAAGTTGAGACAGAGCATTTTAATTTTCACTTCCTGAATATACTTAACAGTTATGCTCTTCAGAAATAGAACCCAGTGCTAAGGCCATTGACATAAAGACTTGTGCCAGAAAGGGCAGGAAATAAAAAGCAACCAAACAGGAAGTAGGCCCAGTAGAACAAGAGCTGCATGAAATATTTGGGCCTGGCTCAAGAATTGGTCTCTTACAGAAAAGGTGAATACCAAGCCAGCGATTTAGACCTATCTGAATTCTTTTAGTTGGGAAGATCTTCAGATCATCATGAGACAAGAGAAGGGAGAAATGAGAACTAATGTATCTAGAGAATTGTGTAAGCCCAAGAATGAACCTGTATTCTGAATAGACAATGGCAGTCGTAAAACATTTGTGCAAATTCCTTGACCCTACTTCTCTCAAGAGGTAGAGCCTTTGCCTCCTGCCTTAGAGACAGAGCCAAGCCTTAGTGAGCGGCTGACCAGTAGAGGAGGGCATAAAGGACACTGTGACTTTCAAGGCTAGATCGAAAGAGGTGATACAACTTCTACCCAGTTGGTTGGAGACCCTCCCTGGAACCATGAGCTGCTGTCACAGAAGCCCTATCACCCCGACACTGCCGTGCTGTGAGGAAGCACAAGGCAACCCCTCCTGGAGACTCTTGGTAGAGGACCAGGCAGGAGGAAAGAGAGATGCCTGGCCAGGTGACCCCACTGCTTTCCCACAACCCCTTTCAGCTCCAGTTGCCCCTCTTAGAGCAACTGCATGAGGGATGCTGACCCAGACCACCTAGTGGAACTCCTCCTTCTGGCCCAGAAGACTGGGAGAAAAGCAAACAAACAAGGGATGGGTATTTTAAGGCCATGACTGCATTGGGTGGTTTGGCATGCAGCAGCAGATAAGTAGAACAAGGGTGAGGTGATTTGAATGCTTTGGCTCTTAGGTGAGGAAAGAGCCCAAAGGCCCATTAGAAGTCATTAGCACTAATTACTGTGACTACTAGCAAGGTGAAGTGGTTTCCAGTACAAGGACCTGTTACCAATAATAAAATCAGATGCTTAGTTGGTGAGGTCAAGCAAGTTTTCTTTCTTTTTTTTTTTAAATCTTGATTCTGAAAAAAACTTTAGTTGATATAAAATGTTTACATGTTAGACTACCTTGCTCAAGGACAGTTTGTATAAGTGACCGGCACTACTTTTAGAAATGTATATAACCCCAAACTGTGAAGTCTATTTAGGCTAATCTCCGTTTAGCAATTCACAAGCCACAAGTTGAGCTGGCTGGACCCTGGGGACTCTGGGGTGCAGCATCTCCTCACCAGACCTTCCTGTAAGGGGGAGTCCAGGACCTAGGCCAGGGCAATGGGCAGCCCGCGGCGCACGTTGGAGGGCTGCCTTTCAGGACATGGGAAAGGAAGTGATTCATGACGGAGAAGTCAAAATCTCCGGCTCACAACATCTGCTCTTGTTCTTAAAGTGTTGAAAGAACATAAATCAAAGTGTACTATGTACAGAAACAACATGGAAAATTCATATGAAATGCCCCCAGTTGGCATCTCTACAGAGATGTTGAGTAGATTGGTGCCTGCCTCAGACTGGAAGGTTGAGGGAAGGAGGAGAGTGAGGGTCGGTGGGCACAGGGTTCCTTTACAGAGCAACGGAAAAAGACTCAAAATGAGTGTGACCAGGGTTCACAGCTCGACTCCAAAGCCTTGAATTTTACCCTCTAAATGTGTGAATTATATTGCATATCGGCCTTTTGGCTGAGATCAGGTGTAAATGTGTAGACTGTGTGGTGCTGAATTATGTCTCGATCAAACTGTTTTTGTTCTGCTTTATGCACATAGGATCATTTATTTTGCTTTTTTTTGTGTGGGGGTGGGAGGCATCACTGCCTTCTGGTGGTTGTGGGAGCTACCCAGTGCTGCTCCTGAGAGCTGCCACTGGATTTGAACCGCCAAGCCCGTGGGCCGCAGTCCCGCACTCAACCACTTATGCCACCGGGGCTCAGCCCGCACATAGGGTCATTTATATGAGAGGTAATGGATAAAAGCCAAGTCTCTGTCATAAGGAAAATGTTCTCACGGATGCTTCGTTAGCTCTTTCCTGGTCACAGAGGGGTGGCAGGTTCCTCTGGAACCCCAGTTCTTCAAGCTCTTGCCATAAAAGACTCGAAAACAGCACATACTTAAGGTTCAGTAGGCCAAGAGACAAGGCGGGGCGTATTGTGTAGGGAATTAAATAGCTAGGAGGGAAACCAATGTTCTCAGGTTTTTGCTGATGAAAAGAAAAGATAATAATGAAACACTTTGGGAGATTTGGGTTCAAAGTTCTTATGTTCTGTCATCAAAGTTGGTATTAAACTTTTTGCAAAAGCAAGAACAAAGCATTCTTAAATCATAGGCCACACAAAACATGCTGGGTCTCTGGACTGTAGTTTGCTACCTTGAGCTCTGCAAAGGCTGGCATCCAGAGTGAGTTGACAGAGTGCCTAGGCAGATACGAGGGCAGTGTTGTTCCCCTAACGGCATTGTTGAGTGAGCGCTAGACTGCCAACCTCAAGATGGCCCGTCCAAAACTACCAGCCTCCAGGCAGGGAAAAGATCAGGCTGTGTATTTCTTTGGAAACTTTCTCTAAAGTTGCTATGAATTGGAATTGACTTGATGATAGTGCTTTTGGGTAAGGCTTTTGGGTGGTAACCATCGATGACTCCCTGATGAAGCTTAGTTCTCTCCCAGGAAGCACCTACAAACCAGGCACAAATTAAGAGTATGGTTTGGACTCTTATTTTTTATTGTTTTGAGACCCTCAAATAGTCCCTGAGTGGGCATGAAAGAACTAACAATCATAACATTGCATGCCCACCTTTCTGATATGATCTCTGATGGCAAATATGTGCATAAGCACATGTGGTGAAAAAGCTGATGATATTGGGCTATCAAAAGATATAGCATCTGGGGTCTTAAAGACTTGAAAGTAAATAAGTGGCCATCTAGCTCAGAAGCAACAAAGCCCACATCGAAGAAGCACACCAGCCTGTGTGACCACGAGGTATCAAAGGGATCAGGTATCAGGCATCAAAGAACTAAAAATTATGTCATTATAAATGAGGGGGTACAGATTGGGGACCCTAAGTCCATTGGTGAAATGACATCCCCTTACAGAAGGACCACAGGGAGGAGACGAGCCAGTTAAGGTACAGTGTAGCAACAATGAAATATGCAACTTTCCTCTAGTTCTTAAATGCTTCCCCCACCCCCACTATCATGATCTCAATTCCACCTTACAAATCTGACTAGATCAGGGGATGTACACTGGGACTCATAAGAGCTGAAAACATGGGGGATTCAGGACAGATGATCCCTTGAAGACCAGTGGTGAGAGTGGGGATACCAGAAGGGCAGAGAGAAGATGGAGTAGAAAGGGGAGCCAATTGTAGGGATCTACATATAATATAACCTTCTCCAGGGAGTATGAATAACAGGGAAGTGGGTAAAGAGACAGATTGGACAGAGTACGATATGACAAAATAATGATAATTTGTAAATTATCAAGCATTTATGTTTGAGGGGGAGTGGGGAGGGAGGGGAAATATGAGAAGCTGATACCAAGGGCTTAAGTAGAAAGAAAATGTCTTGAGAATGATGATGGCAATAAATGTACAAATGTGGTTTGCATACAACAGATGGATGTATTGGTTGTGATAAGAGTTGTATGCGGCAATAATAAAATGATTTTTAAAAACATAGTCTCTGAGTGGTGCAAATGGCTACACACTCCACTACGAAGCAGAAAGCTCGTCGGTGGTTCGAACCTACCCAGAGAAACCTCACGAGAAAAGCCTGATGATCTGTTCTCAAAAGCCCTGGAAAACCCCACCAAGTACAGTTCTACTCTGAAGCACGTGGAGTCGCCATGAGTCAGAGTCAACCTGACAGAAATAGATTTGTTTTTTTCGTTTTTCCCTTGGGAAGACCCCTAGATATTAGTTATTAGTGGTCCCCAGTCATTCTGCATCAAACTGAACAACAGGCTCCCATCATGTCCTGTTCCCCATGTTGGCTTTCAGACTGAACTAGATACTAATGCTTGGTTTTACAATGTCACTTATTATTGGGGGGTAGGAGGTGTGGGGGAAAGACACACACACACACACACATTTTCTTGAAACCTTGTGACAAAATGAGTGTTTTTTCGCTGTTCTGCAGTTCCTGGAAGAACATAATGCTTCTGAGATCCTGGAAGAGAGGTTAAATTGCATCTTAGATTGTTTTAATTTTATAGCTTTGGAAAATGATATGGAGGCTTCCTAACACATTCAATAAAGCTTACGATCGGGAACTTCAGTCCTGTTTTTACCATCAGAGGCATCTCAGTGCGAGAAGATTGAGACTGTAATGAATTTTCAATATGTCCTACATGAGCAGTTAAGACCAAGCCCATTGCCAAGTTATGGTGAGCATTGTGAGTACCCTGTTGGGGTAGCTGGCCTTAAGGGTTTTTGAATTTATCATAATATGTCCACCTCAGTAAACCTGAGTAATACATATTGCAGGGAAAAGATGGATTCTGGACCACACTGAACTCTTGCCCCAATCCAAGAATAGTTAGTTCTGAAAATATGACCCTGCTTGATACTCACCTACATAAAACGATCATTGAAGATAAGGGTGTAACAGCAAAGTGTGGTGACGAGAGTAGATGGTGCCTGGCTATCAATCGGAATAGTGTCTGGGGTCTTAGAGGCTTGTATTCAAACAAGCAGCCATCTTAAATCAGGAGTCAACTAAGACCACATGAAAAAAAGCACGCAAGCTTGTATGATCCAAAGATGACAACAATAAAATTCAAACATTACTTAAGACAAAAGTATCAGAGTGAAAATTGCAAAACCCAGTTTGTGGAAAGCTGTGGAGGATAGTGGGAGCCCAGAAGTCATCTGTAGTATGTCTCATCGGATTAAGTCTCTGGCAGATCCCCTCCAGCCACAGGTAATAGTCTGGAACAGCCTTACTATCAAACATAAATCATTGCAATCCTGATTACGATTATGCTTGAGACTTGGCCAAGTTGACCTTTCCCTAGACCCCGCCTGAATTTGTTGTAGGTGCAAAGATTTCTTGCTTTTGTCATGACACAAGCACTTTTCCCCTGACTTTTAAAATATTGACAGTGAGGTGGAGCACTGCTGACATGGTGGGTTATGAGTTGGTCTGCTAATCACAAAATATTGACAGTGGTCCTTTATTCTAACTCATTCTATTTTTATCTTTATATTCCTATTGTTTAATCCTTACCACTCCATTTCACTTTTGTTCTTTATTGTTTCCGTTGGGTTTACCAGTTTGTGAAGCCTGGAAGTCGTGGATGCCCAGAGATAATTGCTGATGTAAGGGTTTGTAGGGGATGTAGGGGTGGAGGAGTCGGGGAGGGTGAGGGGATTTCAGAAGTAGACAATGAAGGTGGGAGGGTAGTGAGCACTAGAACAGAATGTGATCACTTAACTCATTTTAAAGGCCACTTCATCATGGGGGGCGGGGGGAGACAGTGTTCTGAAATTGATTGTGGTAATGATTACATAATTCTTCTTGGTATGAATGAACCATTGAATTGTGTGATAAGTGGATTAAGTGCCAACAAGACTGTTAAAAAAAAAAAAAAGAAGACTGCGCTTTGGAGACCTGACATCTCCTCATCAGGAGGGTAGCGTGATCCATTTTTTTTTTTTTACTTTTAAAGCCCATAAAAGTCTTAGCTGCTGTGTAGAGAAAGGTTTGGAGAGCAAGGCCAGGGAAGTGAAGGGAACCCCTGCTGATTGTAAGGAGGCATATGGGTCAGGCCGGAGTTGATGGTGGCATTCTGATGATCGAGTGGGTTACTCACAGCCTGCAAGCTACAAGATCGGCACTTTTAACCCACCAACTACTCTGCTGGAGAGATGAGGCTATCTACTTTCATAAAAATTTAAAGTCTCAGAAACTAAAAAAAAAAAAAGAAAGAAGCTCCAAAGAGTTGCTTTACTCTGTGCTGTAGAACAGATTGAAATCAGAACCACCTTCGTGGCAGGGGCAGTGGGTCCTAAGGTCTTGGAGACAAGGAACGTGCGCTGATAACCTGTTCCCAAACAGGATCTTCAGTTCTTCGAACTCCTGTCTGTGGGTGTGACAAATAGCAAGACCTGGCCGTTGAACAGGATCATGGGATGAAATGGGGAACACCGGGAGAGCCAAGTTTGGGGACTGAATGAGGAAGACTTACGAATTTTGTGTGGGTTATGTTCGACCTGAGAAGCTCATGAAAGGCAAGAAGGTAGCTATCTGCAAGAGGGTATCTCCTCCCCGCCCCACCAACGGATTTTTTCCCCCAATGCTATGAATTTTTTTCTTTTTACAAAACAACCTTATCACCTTCAAAATACTTCCTGTTACATTTAATACATGTGTTAAATCTGCTATGCTATTGTATTCTTAGAAACATTTTTCAGACTCACTTGTTTGAATGGTTGACAGCACCTCCCTCATTTTTTTCTTCACCTTTTATATGTTGTCAAATTGCTGTCCTTTTTGTCCCTCTTCATTCAAAGAAACAAAAAGAAATTGCATGGAGTGAGGTCAGGTAAGGTGTTTGGGGAAAGCGAGGCATTCTTTTTTTTTTGCCAAAAATGGGTACACTGAGATGGCTGTGTGAGTCAGATACATTCTTGTGGTAGCAAAACCAGTCCCCCGTCTGGCACAAATCAAGCTTTTTTTGGTCACACACTGTGGTGAAATCTTTTCAGAAACTCTAACTAGAAGGCTTGATTGACAGTCTGATCTGGTGGAAGGAATTCCAAATACATTATCCCTGTTACCTCAAAAAAAAAAAAATGACCACGGTCCTGATTCCTTATTTCACTTGAACTATTTTTTGAACAAGGTGATGATGGTGTCTTCCACTAGCTTGATTGACGTTTGCTTTGGGACTTGTGAGAATAGCCCCATGTCTTGTTATAGTAATGGCCTTGGGGGGAAAAAACAAACAGTGAGGGTCTCTTTGAACTGTTCTTTCAAAACGTGGCATGTTGCCACTTGATGCTCCCCCACCCCCTGACCCATCAGTCAGAACCCAAGGCACACATTTTGCAGCGACTCTTCTTATTCTCAAATCTTCCATTTCAATTTGATGAACCGGGCTCCAAGATAGTCCACATAACTTCCTATCTCTTCAATGGTCCAGCATACTTTGAGCACAAGTGCACAGAGTTTGCCAACATTTTTGTCCCTTTGGGAAGTTGATGAACATCCAGCATGAGGTTGGTCATCAATCGACAGTTCACCTTAAAAATTTTTTTGGAGAGGCATCACTGCCCTCTGGTGGTAGGAGTTGGAGGCCCAGCCGTTGCTCCTGTGGAGCCGCTGCTGGAATTGAACCTCTATCCCAGTGGGCTGCAGTCCCGTGCACAACCACTACGCCACCGGGGCTCAGCCCTAAATTTTTTTTTTAAAGATTATTTTATTGAGGGCTCTTCCAGTTTTCATAACAACCCACACATCAGTTGTGTCAACCATATGTGTACCTATCTTGCCATCATCATTTTTGAAACACTTTCTATTTGAGCCCTTGGTATCAACTCCTTTTTTGAAACAAGAAAACCACTTGTTCATGTGAGTGAAGGAAGGAGGGTTTGAGTACTTGAGCAGGAAATGAATGGTGAGTCCAAAGAGGTAATTGAAGGGAGTTTCACCAAGGGATAATTAGCAGAGCTGGTGGAGAGGTGTGGGCATGGCTACCAGCAACAACAAAGGCTGTCACAAAGGCTGTCGAGGCATCCAGGAACTAGACACCGGGAAGTTCTAGCCCAGACCAGAGGAAGCAGCTGTTACCAGAACTCTGTGAGAGCATTATAATCCAGGTGGGGTGCTGCCCAACAGGAGTGGGACAGGAAAGCAGCTAGTGCCCAAACTGTAGCCCTGACCAGGCAAGGGTGTGTGTGTGTGTGTGTGTGTGTGTGTGTGTGTGAGAGAGAGAGAGAGAGAGAGAGAGAGGAGAAAGAGAGGGGAGAGAGAGAGAGAGAGAGAGAGAGAGAGAGAGAGAGAGAGAGAGAGAGAGAAGGTAATTATTCCATCTACTCTCTCCTCCCACTGTCTGTACTCCCTCCCATTGGCCAGACCCACATCTGGGAGGACCAGGGAATGTGGTGTGCACCTGACAGCCAGCGGGATCATAGCAAGGCAGAGAACTGGCAAACAATCTAACCTGTCAGGCCGGAAGGGTCCGGGAGATGGTAAAGAAGGGCGGGTGTTGCTCCTCCTGCCTGGAACAACCCGAGAGGAGGAGACCTCACCTGCTCTTTCCCACCCCCACCCTCCGTGGGCTCCTCCCTGAATCACTGATGAGCAAGGGACCTTTGCTCCACGCAGGTGCTGAGATGAAAAACTCAAAGGCCCATGGCTCTCTGAGAGCGAACACTTGGCACGATTTTTGTTTCCTACCTCTGCTGTGTTTGCTTGTTGGCTCAAATGAAGATGGGCCACGGGATCAAATATCAATATAAACACTGGAAAGCATGCTTTTGACAATGAGGCAACGCCAGTAAAATAAACTCGCCCCATAATTGAGTGGAGTGAAATTTGCTCCACTTGCAGCAGGTCATCGTGCCACGATGTGTTTCTTGTTTCCCTATTTTGATCTCTCTGAGGTTAGGATTCATCTTTAAATCTCCGCCTCTAGGCCACAGTGATGATGGTGTGATCAGGGTCTGAGCATGTGCGTTCTGTGGGCAGGATGAGGGTGGGTGGAGGGGAAGCCAGCCCCGCACCCCGTGGGAGAACGCTCGTGTCCCCACTGTCCTGGATGGCACACTCGTGCTACTATCCAAGACGCATGGCCCCATTCGGAGTTTAAAAAATGATTCCGCCAAAGACATGACATAAATTTTGGGTTTCCAGGGGCTGGAGCAGTCAGGGAGGTGGCTGCCTTCGAGATGGAATATCTTTTGGGGGTGATGAAAGTATTCCGGAATAGGTCATGGTGATAAGTGCCCACAGCTGTGCATGTATCAACAGCCGTTGAACGGTACGCGTTAAAAGGGTGAAATCTCTGGGATGTGAATTCTGAAATCTCACTTTAAATCGTGATTCAGAGCATTGGGGAAACTGGCTGATGGGTCAGTAGAGTCCTTTGTATTCATTTTGAGTCCCAAATTAAGTTACAAAATATGAAACCACCTTTTGGAAGATGTTCAAAATGGAGGTCTCAGGTAGAAAAGTTTGTAGCCAGTCTATGTTATAGACCAGAGCTGCTGCTGCTTCTTTTTAAAAAAAAATCCTCTTACTGAGGGCTCCTACAACTCTTATCACAATCCATACATAAGTCCATTGTGTGTCAAGCACCTTGGTACATCCATTGGCCTCATCATTCTCAAAACATATGCTTTCAGCCTTGGCATTGGCTCCTCACTCCCTGCCCCCCAAAGCTTCTTAAACGATGCGTGTGTTACTGAATGTGGGGGCTGTGAACAATTTGGCAACCCTAAGAGGTTTCTGAAGGACCAGAAGTTGGTTGAAAATCAAACGGATACGGAATCCAAGGTGTGGATTCCCCACGTGGCGTCCGCACTGCACGGCGCATCCAGGCCTGCCTACCCTGGCAGCTCACACCAGACGATCCTCTACCGTAAGAGAGTTCCCTGCCCTTATGGACGCAGAATAGTTAAGCCAAGGAGAACAAAGACTTTTCACATTTCCCTTCTCTTATTCCTAAACATCCGTATGTCTTTGGATCATGCTGTGTGAGACTGTTGGCTTTAAAAATTGCTATCGCTTTTCTGGCGCTGACGACCTCCGCGGGATCATGCCTCTTGCTCTCTGGAAGAGGAGACCTCCTTCATGGAGGTCCAGTGCCCAGGCGGCCCTAAAAACACCATGCAAGGCTCACAGAAGGATGCTCCTTCAGACGGAAGCAGCCCTCAAAGACCCTGAATGAAGATGTGTGGCAAGCCAATTCTAATAAACCCATTTTGGGATACAAAATTTTTTTTTGCTGTTATCTCCCTTTTTTCTTTTTCCAGAAAAAGGTATTTAATTGCAGCAAATAAAAGCAAAGCCTTTTGATGACATCTCTCCCCATCGCTATCATATGTACATGTTAGTGTACAAAAATGTTTTAGAGGGGAAAGAGGAGCTTATACCAAGGGCTCACGTAGAAAATATTTGGAAATGAAGATGGCAACATGTGTACAAATACGCTTGATACAAATGCTGCATGGGATGTTATAAGAGCTGTAAGAGCCCCCCAAGAAAATCACTAAAAGGAAAAAAGAAAGTAAATGTCTAGAAAAGAATGAGGGCAACATATGTACAAACATGCCTGAGTCAGTCGATGTATGGATTGTGATAAGAGTTGTCTGAGCTCCCCATAAAATGATTTTTAAAAAAGAAAAAAAACGTTTTAGAATACATGTCTTTATGAATTACTGTCAGTACATATTTGATTTACATAGCTATTTTATTTTTATTTTTTATTTTTTTAGGCATCACTGCCCTCAGGTGGTGGGAGTAGGAGGCCCAGCCTTTGCTCCTGGGAGCCGGAATTGAACCTCCAACCCAGTGGGTCGCAGTCCCACGCACAACCACTACGCCACCAGGGCTCAGCCCCATAGCTATTTTATATACCTCGGCAAGATAGATCGGTGCCGTGACTACCCCAATGGGCTCGTGCATACAAATGATTGTGAAGACGGCACAGGACCAGGGGCTGTTTTCCCCCGTGGTACCCAGAGCCACTCCCAGTCAGATGGCACCAAACACCACCACCACCACCACCACCAACAGCATTACCTGAAGTTAATGAAAGGATTTCTCAGGCAAAAAGGGGTGGAGAGGCTGAGCCCCGGTGGCGTAGTGGTTGTGCGCGGGACTGCCGCCCACTGGGACAGAGGTTCAATTCCAGCAGTGGGGCTGGGCCTCCTACTCCCACCACTGAAGAGCAGTGATGCCAAAAAAAAAAAAAAAGTGAAAAAAAAAAAAGGGGTGGAGAGTGGAAAAGTTTAAGAAGTCTGTTATAGACAGTGTGTGAATAATTTCTTTCAGGAGAAAGTACAATGATACTCAGTAAAAAAAAATTGTTTCCAACTTTGAAAGCCAAGATGATCCCAGATATCCAGACCCAGAACACACGGGGCTTCTAAGAAGGCTTTATTTTGTAGATAAGTTATTTTGCCTAGATTTTCTTTTTCACGTATGTACAAGAGCACCGTATGGTCGGAAGATGTGTGGTTGAGTAGTGAGTTATGAGTTGGGCCGCTCGCTGCCAGACTGGCAGTTCAAGCCCACCAGTGGCGTTGAGGGAGAAAGATGAGGCTATCTGTTTCTACAAAGGTAGGAAACTTAGGAGCAGTGAGGCTATGTTGGAGTTGATTTGATGGCAGTGAGCTTGAGTTTAACAGATGTTAAAAATCTATGTCCCAGTAAGCCTGACAAAGGTTGTTAAATAAGTATAAAATAAACGTTTCAAGCGATGAAGAAACAATATGTACAAGTTTATTGGCAGTTTTCCCCCCAGGTTAGTGGCTATTGCGGTGCCTCTGGCTCACGGCAACCCCCTCTGTGCCAGACGACCACTGTGCTCCAGGAGCTGATTGTGAGGCCTTCTGAGGTCCCTCTGGAGGGATTCGAACTGCCACCCTTTCAGTTAGCAGCCAAGTATGTTAACTGTTCACCCCCGATCAGATATAGTACTACCTTCCCGAACCAAAACCCCCCTGCCGCCGAGTGAATGCTGACTCATCATGACCCTAGCGGACAAGGGTCCAGAGGATTAACAGGATGTAGAAGATTGATCCCAGAACCAGCTCACCGCCCAAGAGATTGAAAAAGCATGAGCCTATCTGCTGGCCCCCACAGCGGCTAGACCAGTCGGGTCAGTCCTTACTCTGCCTAATTCAAGCAGAGAAGGAATGTTTCAAAGCATTGGGAAGTTGGGGGTATTACAGGAAAGGTGGGAAAATCTAGCATGGAGTTGTTCGACTGACTGAACCAGTTCAGTAAAGACTCAGCTGTCAGTTCCAAGCTGTGGACACCCTGCTGAGAAGGACTGTTTACTGGACTTGCATTCAGGCATCGCTGACTCGACTCAACGTTCAGGGTCCGTGCAGCTCCTCGGTCGAGCCTTGGTCAGGTGGCTGCTCAGAAGCCTGGGAAAGTAAGTGGTGTTTCCAGTTGCTGCAAGAGGAAATAGACCGTCTCTTGTCAAGAGTTTTAGGGAGAGGGGAAGAGACTTAGGTCAGATGAGGGGCAGTCATAAAGCATAATGAATGTCTACTTTACCGACCAAAAACGAGTCCTCTGGACCCCAGACCACATACATGGGGCTGGCCTCATCTGAAGACGCCAGCAGAAGCCAACACTATGGGAGGAAAGGAGGCAAGGCAGAGAAAAGATGAACCTGAAAAGCAAATCTTGCACGTGGCAGTCTTATCTGAATGCTTCTCAGTCTCTGTCTGGTCTCTATCATTCTGGGTCATGAACTTACACTCTCTTGGAAGCAGTCCTTCATCAAGAGGTAAATTGTGGCCTAGGGTAGCCACTCTGGTTTCTGAAAAGGAAACATCTTTATCCTCTTGCAAAATTTAGACATGCTCAATGGTGCGAAGCTCCACTCACCAACACTTCCTGAAAGTTCCTTTCTGTATCCTTCACTTCCAGGCCCCCAGTGTTCTTGTCAGACGGAGGGCATAGCCCTTGCCGGAACAGCCGTTGCCATCACAAACCGGTCAATTGGCACTCTTTAACGAACAAACAAACACCACACCCTGTTTTGTAGCACTCACCAATTTCTTTCGTGCAAATACTGCTGCTATAAATTGTAAGCTACTGAGGTTGTGACTTGAAAAATCCCAGAATATTTCATCATAGGTTATTGTGCGCCAATGCCCATGCCTGGAACTTCTTAGATCAGCGAAACAGGCTTTCCAAAACCGGGTTCCCCTGCTGTCTCACCTGGAAAGTCATTTGTAGTCATTTCCCCGGCTAAGGCTGTCATTGAATGTTCCGTTCCATGAGGGCTGCGGCCTCCGACTTTGCTCAGTGCTGGACTGTGTCAAAGCAAGCCCACTGCCAGCCAGGGAGTTGATTTCAACTCAGCGGGACCCGACACAAGGTTTCTGAGTCTGTACATTTTCCTGGGAGTGGATAGTCTTCTCCTTCTCTTACAGAGCAACTGATAGCTTTGAACGGCCAACTTTGTGGTAGCAGCTTAATGCCTAACCCACAGCACCCAAAGGTTCTGAATGCCTGCTTGTTCTGATGGTAATTCTGCAGCTCTTCCCTGAGGCCTGTCAAGGATGAGCACGTCTGTCATGGCTGGTCCACAGAGCACTGCTGGCTGCTGCCTTGGAGCTGCGTCACAGGCAGAAAAAACATTCTTCTTGTTCTAGTTTTGCTGTGAAGGGAGACATGTCTCTGACGACGCTTCACACCGAGGCTCAGCCAAGATTTAACACTTTCACTTACTTGTGTTGGCCAGTGCCTTCTGGATCACGTGTCAGCCCACACTCTTTGCTGTATTTATCCGTGTTCTCGCTCCTTGTTTCTCTCTGCTTTGGGGTCAAGGCACTTGTTTTTCTAATATACCCTTTAGGTGCCCTCTGTGGGATCAGACCCAGCGAACAGTACAAAGTTGAGCAGTTTTGCATCTGCCAGACACAGGGCAATTGAAACAAATCTTGTCTTGGGTGTGTGTGTGTGTGTGTGTGTGTGTATGTGTGTGTGTGTGGTATGTGCGTGTGATCATTGTTCCTGGATGGTGTGGTCTTTTGGATTCACATGTAACCCAGGCTTGGACACATTCCACCATTGTCACGTCTTGTTTCCTGCAAGTACGTGCCATCGTGCCATACCCCCACCCCCATCCCCGAGCCTTCCCTGAAAGTCCTCCTCCAAAAGTTTCCCCAGCACCTTCCCTCAGGGCACGTGCCCTGTCCTCTGCCTGCCTGTAACTCCAGGCCGCACTCACGGGGTGGACTAGGCACGCATGAGGCTCCTCTTTCTTCTTGGCAAGCCTCGGTGCAGCTGCGAGGCCACCGGGTGCAGCTCTTACAGTCTTGAAAAGGGCGATTTCCCAATTTAAATGCTTGCTGGCTTCTTATCTGACCTTTTAAGAAGCCACTTCTCAAAAGCTTCCTGGAACGTACTCCCTGGCGGTGGGTGGGTGGGTGGTGCCCTTATTCCAGTGTCTTCTCTGAAATCTTGCCTCCCTCTGCTAGAGTGCCTTGGACCTAGTCATAGCCAGCTTGGTGTCGGGATACCTGAAACAATGAAAAACAACTCACTGCCATCCAGTCAATTCTGATTCTACTCCACACGACAGAGTAGAAATAAATGCACCGTGCGTTTCCATGACGGCAAATCTTTCTCTCCCCCCCACCAAATACTTTTATTGGGGGCCCTTCCATCTCTTACCACAATCACACATTCCTCCAGTCAGTCAAGCACATCTGCACGTACGCTGCCATCATCATTTATAAAGCATTTTCTTCCCACTTTGCGTCCCTGCTATCAGCTCCCCGTTCCTCCGCCTGCATTCTCCAAATGGTAAATCTTGACGGGAGCAGACAGTCTCATCTTTCTCCCATCTGGGGAGTATTCGGTCCAAGTACTTCGTCTTTCACTGTTGGTGTTGTACTAGCTTGACCCCATAGTCAAACTTTTCCCCTAAGGAAATCCCTCCCCGTTCTTGGCCATGGTAGTAATGACCAAACCCAACCCAATTAATGCTTTTTGTTGCGTCATTTCTGACTCATGGCATACCCTATAGGGCAGGATAGACCTGCTCCCATGAGTATCCCCGACTGTCACTCTCCTCTTTCAGGAGTAGAAAGCCGCATCTCTCTCCTAAGAAGCGGTTTTGAACTGCTGACTTTGTGGTTAGCAAGAGGTTAGCTTATAATCACCAGGCCACCAGGGCTCTGATTAGTGATGCCCCGAGGTCTATCAATTCAGATGGACCCCCTCAGTTATCAGCCTGCACTTTTGTCTTTCTGTACTTGTCCTCAATTAGGCTGCAGCATCTATGTTTCTCAATCAATCCAGCTCCTTCCCGGTGCTGAGGCAGTGTGCTCCATCTGCCACCGGCCCTGTTACTCCTACCTCCCAGCCTTCGGTTTTAGGGATAACCAGGCTATTATTGCCCAACAAGGGGATCAGCTTCTGATGGAAAAGGAAAAAAGAGTCCTCCTTCCTCTACCTGTTCCTTGGTTACAAAGCTCCCAGCATTCGTGGCTGACTCTCAGGCTCACAGTCCCTGGTCAAGCCTCTAGTCAAAGTGAACCCACTGAGAGAGAGCGTTGATTCATGTGGTGGGGCTTAAGGCTGGTTCTAGAAACCTGTGGATGACTCACGTGGGATCAGGAGACTAATGCCACCAAGAGTTTCTGCTCCTGTGAAGAGTGACGGTCTTGGAAACTCACAGGGATGGTTCTTCTCTCTCTGGTCTAGAAGACTGCTATGAATCAGCCTTGACTCTACGGCAGTGAGAAGGAGTGATTGAGTTTTCTCCTTGGCTCTAGAACTGGATTCCGTTGAACATAACCCTAAAAGGAAGAGAGTCTGAGGTGGTTGATTTAATGCCTCACCTACGGGTGCCCTTGAATGCAGAAGGGCCCAAGGGGTCCACAGACCCCCAGGAACAGAGTGACCTGGGAACTCGTGAGACACACGCATTCACAGGTTTCACCCTGGACACCAGACCCGTAGGTCTGAATCAGGGAGGGGAGCAGAGGGAACGATTGGACCAGGCTTGCTGGGTGATTCTTCTATAACCACAGCTCTAACCTACATGGAGCATAACTCCCAGGAAGATCCACAAGAAGCTCAGCTTCCTTTGGTCTGTCCACACAAGAGGAATCTGGGAGGGCCCCGTGACACCGGACACTTGCAACTGCCCTTTCACAGAGACATCAAGGTTCTTGAAAACCTGTGTCCACTTATGTGCTGATTACCATTAACCTTCGCCGTTCCTGAATGACCTACCCTCATGCTGGTGTCTCTGCTTCCAAAACTCCACCTGTGTCGAGATGTCAGTGATTCTGGTGAGTGTTCAGATGTGGGACTCATCACACTCCCTCCTCTGACTGCTGATAAAGTTAAATCAGAAACGGCAGCTGGGAATCCCCAGCCACCCCTGACTCCCAAATACCTTTTCTCTGAATCGGAGGGCCTCCTTCCTGCTGCCACCTCCCCACAGCAGAGGCAGGGTTGGGTCAGGTAAGATCCCTGGACCCAGACCCAGTCATGGGGGCCGGTTGTCTCTCGATAGCTTGTACAGTCTTTCCCTGCCTCCCCAGTTGGATCATTTACTTCTAAGGAGAAGATCAGAAAGTGGCAAGGAGGTGGCTGGAAGTGTCACTCCAGTAATGGTCCTTCTTGGGAGATGGATTGAAGGAGGTTGTCTCTGGCCATAGGAATAGTATTTGAAGTTGTGAAAGTTGTAAAAAATCAACTACCAAAAAAAAAGGTGTGGCATGAAGGTGCTGTCCTAGAATGTCCTCTGATTTCACAAGGGGGAGGGAGAAGCAAACTCATCCGTTCAAGGTCAACTCCTATGAGACATGCATTTACCTTCCAACTTTCTTTATCAATTCCACTCCAGCTCTCTCTCTCTGTCTCAGCCCTGTTTGATAATCATTGTAAGGCCCACACGGAACTCACTGGCCATATTCACAATTCAGGAAGTTTGCAGGTTGTAATTCAGGATTTGAAATGGTCAGGATACAGTTCTTTGGTTAGGACAACTTCTCTGCCCTAGCAGAAGGCTGGGCTCTCTCTGGGTTCTCTCTTGGCTTCTTGGTCTGTTTTCTACCCTGCTCAGCAAGGTTACAAAGCTCTTTTAGGACTGCAGGTACATACACTAAAGACATTTTCACTCCACCATAAACCTCAATTCAAAGGCACTGGCCTCTAGCTCTTGGGGTCAGCCCACCCTGTTTCCCAGATTAAGTGCCTGCAGGCCCCTGCTCAGCAAGTGAGTCTTCTGTCCAAAGTCCTTGGCTTTCCTGACTCTGCAAGCCAGCAAGCCCACCATGGTGCCTCATGCTTTGACTGCCAGGCTACCACTCCTCTGGGGCTACAGCCTTCTGTCTCCTGTACCTCAGGCTAAAAGACACACTCATCTCTTCTTTCTTTATGGTAAGGAAGTGCTTCCTTCTGAGTTGGTTCATTTTATCCCCAGAAGGACAGCAATGTGGACTAATCCCTACCTTGGAGTTCCAGAGTTTTACATTAGCAACTAACCCTCTGAAGGATGACTCACCACTGAATCATGTAAGCCCCCCCCAGGCCCTCCCCACTCTTCCCCAGACCCATATGGGGCAAGCGATTTGGGGGGAGGGACTTACAAAGACAATCGCTGCCCTCTGAGATGATGGACCAGGGATGTGACCAGCCCTGCTGCTTGCCGAGTGTATTGGAAAGTGCATGGCTGCAGATGCAATTAGGCTAAAATTGAGCACTCCTGTCATTGGTGATCCTTTCTGAGCCACTGAAATTTGCTCTTGCTTGGAATCTTTTCTACTTCCTTTTCAATCGAGAGTTTTATCTGCTTTGGTTGTTAGGTTTTTTTTTTTTTTTATTACATGTTAATGTGTTTCTGTAAATGAAATCCAGGATACCTAAATTTATCTAGACGGTAACTAGAGGGGGAAAGGGCTATGGCTGAAAGAGGCATTCGATAATGCACTGCCTTGCAGGGATTCCTGGCACAAATGAAGACTCTAGGGTGGGAGGAGGGGAAGACCAGCATGGGGGGTGGAGGGTGGCTCACACTTGACATTGCATTATGACTTGAAGGCGGAGGCCTGCACCAAAGGCCCCCAGGAGAGGCCACAGAGCAGCAGGCAGAATGGCAGGGTTGTGGTGTCACTGAGCCAGGGGAGCAATGTTTTAAGGAGAGCGCCAGCAGCAGGGTCAACATTTTCTGAGCGAGCCTGTGAGATGAGGGACAACAACTGTCCCTTCGATTTAGCCGCATGGCGCCTCCTCGTGATCTTACTGAAGAACATGAGGGGGGACCGAGATGGCTGGCAGCTGCAGGACACAACTGTCCAGGGACAGATTTTGTTGTTTTTTTTTTTTAACGAGAGACACTAAGCCTGTTTGAAAACGTGAGGAAACACAGCCACCCACGTGTTCACAGGTGGGTTGTGGCAGGGTCAGGCTGCCCAGGCTTCACGCTTTGCTCTCATCTGCTCAAAGATGCAGGGTGAGGCGGAGGCAGCACATTGACAGGGAGCTTGGAGAAGTTCAAGCCAGATTCAGAGGAGAACGTAGAATGAGGGCTATCTTTGCTGACATGAAAGGATCTAAGATCAAAGCTGAGCAAGCCAGAAGTGTTTTCTTTTTCTTTCTTTCTTTTTTTTTTTATTAAATGTGTTTTCTTGACTCTGCAAAGGCATTCGACTGACTGAGTGGATCTTAAAAAGATTGCAGATGACATTGAGAGGAATGGGAATGCCAGAACGCTTCCTCGTGTGTGGGCAGAACGTGTATATGGGTCCAGAGAAAAGCGTTGGAAAGGGATAGTGTGTGGTTTAAAATTAGGAAAGGTGTGCAGCGTGGCTGCATCACCTCACCACCCCTAATCAAGCTGTACACCGAGCAAATCATCTGAGAACGTGCCTTCTCTGGACAGAACCACGGCATCAGGCTCGGAAGAAGACCCACGAGCAATCTGTGACATGCAGATGGAACCAGGTTGCTTGCTAAAAGCAAGGCAAACTGGAAGCACGAATTGATGAAGACCAAAGACGGCAGCCATCAGGACAGTCGCAGCTCAGTGTGAAAAAACAAAATCTCCCCGGGCGGTTACGTAATCTGTCAGCGTGCAAAGGGGTGGTGTCTGTCACTCAGGTTGCAGCTCGATGATCTCTTTTGGAGACGTGAAGGAGATAAATGGCTCCCTGGAGGCCAGATGCACTCTCTGCTTCTACTTCCTGCGGACAAGCCACATGGAGCGATGCTTACGGCAATCAGAATCCTGGAGTTGGAGGAGCCATGTGGACACCCACGCCAACACTGAGATGCTTCCACCGCCACTGGATCCACAAGACTTTCCACTCCCTGGCCTGTGTTCTTCCTGCATTCAGCGACATGGCATGTGTTGCATGAGTCTGAAGGGGAATTTAAAGACTGGTATCGGGCATATGAGCTGATATCGGATCAGACTTACGGACTTGATCTGGACTGAGCTGAGATGTTTTCTGAATATACTGTTGCTCTTTTATATAAAGTTCTTTCCTATACACAAATGCATGTCTCTGGATTGTTTCTCAAGTCCATCTAGACTAACACACGGACCAATAGACAACATTCATGAAAATGGGGCAAAGATCAACGTTGTGAAGGATTTCATTTTGCTTGAATACTCAGACAAGGTTCATGGAAGCAGCAGTCCAGAAGACAAACGATTGGACAAATCAGCTGCACTACGCCTTGTCACTATGTAAAAAGGAGTGAATACGTCACTATGAGGAGGAAGGCAGGCCTGACCTGACCAAGCTATGCTATTTCTAGTCCCCCCATAGTTATGTGGAAACCATGACCAACTGTCATAGAAATATTATACTAAGAAATATCTTAAGAATAAGCTTCCCCTTAATAACACCACACTCTTAAAATTATGTACTGCTTGACCACATATCCAGAAAATGAAAATATGCCTACTTGAACGAAAATGTTTTATAATTTTGTCAAGAATCATTTAAGTCTCTTATTATTTCTTTTCCTTTTGATGTGTTTGTTTTCTTTTTTTTTTTCAATATCTTTTTTTGTTTGTTTGTTTGGGGGGGGGCATCACTGCTCTCCGGCGGTGGGAGTAGGAGGCCCAGCCCCACTGCTGGAATTGAACCTCCTTCCCAGTGGGCCGCACTCCCACGCACAACCACTACACCTCCGGGGCTCAGCCCCGTTTGTTTTCTTTTAAAATTGGCTAAATTCCATAAACAAAATGTTCACAAATAGTCCTTGCATATGGGCTTGTGTTATAATGAACCTCACTTATAACTTCTTGTTTCTTTATGTATGCTATCATTAGTAATATACACTACATGAACATTGTTGTAGTGTAAAACTTGTCAATGACATCCTCTGGAATTCATTCACTCTCCAACAAATAAAAATTAGACTTAGAAAGATAATGATAATTATCTTCGAATGTGTCCTCCCCAGAAGTAAAACCAGGAAACCTTATATATGTACATAGAGAGAGAGGTCTATACCAAGAAAGTGGCTCACAGCCAAATTCCAAGTCCAGAGGCCAGATGCTGGGCTGCAGTTTTTTCTGATTTCTGTTGCTACAGGAGCTGATGAACTCAAGAGTGACAGGAAGAAGAAAGACTTGATGGTAAGGTAACAGGCCGCTGACAAGTCCAAGGTGCTGCAGGCCATACAACAGGCTGTCGGCTCAAGTCCAAAGATCAGAAGTTGTCAAGTCAGATTCAGGATCCAGACCCCTTGACACTGGAAGGAGGTCATGAGGGAGATTAATGAACTTTAGCTGCCAAATCATTGAGAAGCCCGGCCCAGCCAAGTTGACACAAAACCTTAACTATTACAATTATAAAAGGCAATGCTAGTGAAAACTAAGAAAGTGAAAAAAAATCTAACTGTTAGAACTGAGTTGTTTGCATGTGCATGGGACTGTTGATTCAAAATTTTTACATATCTAAATTATTCTGCTTTGGGAGCAAAAATGTATGTGGAAGGGAGGGAGCACTAGAATGGATTATGATTGCATGACTCCTTTTAAAAGTGATTTAATGATTAAAAAAAGAAATGTTCTAAAATAGATTATGGTTATGATTATGCAATTCTTCTTGATATGATTGAACTATTGAATTATATGCTATGTGTATTATGTGCCCAAAAGATTGTAAAGAAATTAAAAATTTAAAAATTTTAAATTGCAGTGCTGGCATTCCAGAGGAGAGGGGAAGGGAATTATCCTGTGTCCACTGAAAATAAATTTTTAGCCTTAATATTTTCCCCTTTCAATAACAGATTTTAAATTGCAACATAAGCTATCTGTACCTTTGTCACAATACCCTGACTTGTGATGAGGTTCTGTTCTTAATGAATCTCTCATAAATTGGTTTGATGTAAGCTGAATATCACCTCTGTGGGTTAGAACAAACTTTGGATCATAGCGCAAGGCATGGGGATTCCAGAACACTGTGTTCGTGCAAAACCGGTAACTAGACAAAGAAGCCAATCAAATAGAACGGGGGGATCTTATGTGACTAAAAATCAGGACAGGCATGTAACAATGTTGTCATCTCGAAGGCAGCTTTGGTGTGAGCACCCCAAAGTCCAGGGTAATCAAAAGGCAGCTCTTGGTAGGTTCGATGGCCCGAGCTTGGAGTTGTGGGCTAGGATGTCTACATGCATGTGCCCAAACCCCGTAATAGGGGCTAGAACCGAGGGGAGAGAACACATAGAGGGGCTAGATATCGTCTTGGGGCTTGAGGCTGGGCTGGCACTTCATATGTCAACACTTGTGGCAGGGCAGTCTGAGGAACGTTCTGAATTCTAAATTTGAACCAGGTCTTCCAGGTTCTTGTGAAGGTCTAATTGTCAAGCCACGAGAGTGGGACATCATCAATCTGGTAGGCAGGGTTCTGACTTTGGGTATGAGTGTCATCACAAATTTTGCCTTCCCACCCACCCTCATCGTTGGTGTAAAGAGTGTCCAGTAACCTAAGAGTTCAATTTGTACAAATCAACAATTCATGTCTGGTGGTCGGAAAAGTCAGTCTAGACTTGTATAACTTCTTTTTTCTCAATATTGTTTTAAATTCTATGTCATTGAGTAAATTAACAACACTCTCAAAAGAATTAGCTTATGATAACGATGTGTGATTACGATGTTCTCTGTCATAGTGTGATAATCTAAGAACAATTAGTTCTTATCACATGGTCCTACTCGATACTCACCCTTCATGGTGCTACAGCAAAGCGTGGTGTAGAAGCAAGATGGAGCCTGACTAGCAGAATGAATAGCATCTGGACCCTTTTTTTTTCTTTGCATCACTGCCCTGGTGGGAGTAGGAAGCCCAGGCTTACTCTTGGAGAGCTGCTGCTGGATTTGAACCGCCAACCCTGTGGGCCGCAGTCCCACATACAACCGTTGTGTCACCGGGGCTCAGTTAACACCTGGAGTCTTAAAGTCTGTATATTTAGGTACATGTGGGCTTCAATGTACACTCTTGGCTTGAGCAATTGATTGTCAGGGACTGTCCCGGATTACCTTCCTTAAGGAAACCTGGAACTTTCAAAGGTGATACCTTAACCCAAGAATTTTCCTAGTCCGAGTCTGGAAAATACAGTGACAGTTGAGTTGTGCAACAGGGTCTTTGATACCTTTCAAATCAGGCTAATTAAGTGGCCACCTGACCTGTCTTTAATTGCTGGTCTTGGCTAGGGAGTTGTTACTGGGTGTAAATTATTCAAAGCCGATAGTTCACTCCCTCTATTGGACTGGGGCGATTAACACCCTTGGGTTGCTAGGCACAAGATCAGCAATTTGGAACCATCAACTTCACCAAAGAAGAAAGACAGGCTTTCTGCTCCCTTCAAGAGTTAAAACCACGGGCTGAGCCCCGGTGGCGTAGTGGTTGTGTGCTGGACTGCGGCCCACTAGGATGCAGGTTCAATTCCAGCATTGGGGCTGGGCCTCCTACTCCCACCACCGGAAAGCAGTGATGCCCAAAAAACAAACAAACAAAAAAGAGTTAAAACTACTCCCCAGTGGCGCAGTGGTTGTGTGCAGGACTGCGGCCCACAGGGTTGGTGGTTCAAATCCAGCAGCAACTCTCCAGGAGCAAGGCTGGGCTTCCTACTCCCACCAGGGCAGTGATGCAAAAGAAAGAAATAAAAGAAAGAAATAAAAGATAGAAAGAAAGTGTTTTGTTTTTTTTTTAAAGAAGAGTTACAACCTCTGAAACCCCAAAGGGAAGTCTTAAGGATCCCTGTGCGTCAACAGCAACCAGTCTCTTCAAGGAAGAAAAAGGAGGCTGTCTACTCCTGTAAAGATTTAAAACATCTTTTTTATTTAGGCATCACTGTCCTCTGGTGGGAGTGGGAGGCCCAGCCTTGCTGCTGCTGGATTTGAACCGCCAAGCCAGTGGGCCGCAGTCCCGCACTCAACCACTACGCTACCAGGGCCCAGCCTCCAGTAAAGATTCACAGCCTTAGAAACCCAAAGGAACACTTTCTGGTCTGCCATACAGGATTACGATGAGCTGGAATTGATTTAGAACGGCAGGGAGCTTGACTGTGTTGACCCTCCCCCACCTCTAATGGAAGAAATGGTATTTACACCTATAAGTTCTCTCGCCTGTTTTGGGGACATACAATCAGATTATGGGAATTTAAAATGAGGCAGGCAGAAGGATTTCCTGGATAAGAGGCGTGAGGAGTCTGAGACCAGAGAACTCAGACAAAGCATGAAACCTGCAGCGGGACCACAAAGACGCAGGGCAAGTCCTGATGCCATGGGCTCTCCCTTCCTCAGGCCCCCTCGTCCTTCACCTGTCTGCTGTCCTCCCCCTCTTCCCTTGCCCGCCACTCTTCCTTGTATTCTTGAATAGGGTTATGAATGGGCTACAGAGGCAGGCATGGCTCATCTTCAGTACATAAAACTACCAATACTAAAGGGGAAAACCAAAACTTTCCCCCCTCAAATATGTTGTGTTCTTTCTCAAGGCAAAGAACTCTTGGGGATTTTCCCAAGCTCTTTTTCACCCAACTGTGTTTGTTTTGTTTTTCAGTTGTGAGTAAGGGCTAATTCATTCACCAAACCAATATTTACTGAGCTGGCATTTTAGGTAAGCACGGCTCCAGGTACTGGGGAAACTAGTCTGAAATGAAATAACAAAACCTTGGCTTCGGGTTCTTTCCATTCTACTGGGGGAAATGGACAAAAGGCAAGAGAAATAACAACAACCAGAATGTGTGAGTGAGTGTGTGTGTGTTAGGTGACAAGAAGGGCTAATCAAATGAAACCAACCTCATAGCTGACTCATAGTGACCCATATAGGGCAGGGTAGAACTGCCCCTGTGCATTACCAAAGCTAACTCTTTAAAAAATAATTTTATTGGGGGCTCTTACAGCTATTATAACATTCAGTACATCATCTGTATCAAGCACATTCACACACATGTTGACACATACATTTCCAAACATTTTCCACTTGAGCCCTTGGTATAAGCTCCTCTTAAAAAAAAAAAAAGGTATCCTCTCCCACCCCCCTTTTTTTTGGGGGGGGGGCATCACGGCTCTCCGGCGGTGGGAGTAGGAGGCCCAGCCCCACTGCTGGAATTGAACCTCCGTCCCAGTGGGCCACAGTTCCGCGCACAACCACTACGCCACCGGGGCTCAGCCCCCACCCCCTTTCTTTTAATGAATCATTTTATTGGGTACTCACACACCTCCCCTCACGATCCAAGGCTAACTCTTTAAGGGAGTAGAAAACCCTGTCTCGGCTGAGCCCTGGTGGTGCAGTGGTTGTGTGTGGGACTGCAGCCCACAGGGTTGACAGTTCAAATCCAGCAGCAGCTCTCCAGGAGCAAGGCTGGGCCTCCTACTCCCACCAGGGCAGTGATGCCACAAAACAAAAAAAAAAAAAAAAAGAAGAAGAAGAAAGAAGGAAAGGCTTGTCTCTCCTCCTGAGGAGCAGCTGGTTTTGAACTGCTGGCCTTGCAGTTAGTGGTGTAATGTGTAAGCAACATGTGATCAGGACTCCTGGGTGAGAAGTACGAGGACGAGAACAGAGAAGGGGTAGAGGGGCACAGGGGCAAAGGCTGGGCCTCCTACTCCCACCACCTGGGCAGTGATGCCCTAAAAACGAAAATACAGTGGTCAGGGTCGGGCTCACTGAGAAGATGACATTTAAATGAAGACTGGGGATAGCAGGGGGAAAGGCCTATCAAACATGCCACCTGATGCCAAGGTGATTCCTTGTGTGTGTGTCAGTTACAATCAACCCCCCCACCCCTTGGTTTTAAGGCTCTGACCTTTCAGAAACAGGTGGCCATTCTTTCCTTCTGAGTCACCCTTGAGTGGATTCAGTCTATCAACGTGTTGGCTCATAATTGCCCTGAAAACCAAACCTGATGTTGAGTTGGTTGTGACTTGTGGTGACCTCATGTGTTGGAGTTTGGAAATGCCCCATAGGGTTTTCTTGATCATATATATATATATATATATATATATATATATATATTATTGGGGGCTCGTGCAGCTCTTATCACACCCCATACATACACCCATTGTGTCAGGCGCACTTGTACATAAGGTTGTCTTGACTGTCATTTTGATGGAAGTCTTTCTTTGATGGTCCTGGGTGGGTTCAAGTCACCAACTGGTAGGCTAGCAGCCAGTTGCAAACGAGTTTGAGCCCAGTCTCCTGTCTTTGTGCTGCTGGCTCTTGGTAGCTGCTGAGTAGCCTCCCACGCACGGCGAGCCCAGGTGTGCAGAGTCGATGGCCTGAAGGGTTTTCACGAGGGACCTTATGGAACCAGGGAGCTTCAAGTGCAGACCTAGCAAGTTTGGTGATCAAGAACAGGATGATCATTAAAGAGAGCAGAACGTGAACTCAAAAACGCGAGTATGAGAGGGTGGGGCTCATGAAGGACTTCATGACTTTGACTTTGAGCGAGATGGAAGGCCACAGAATACCTTCAGCAGAGAAGAAACATGATCGGATTTGCATTTGAAAAGGATCTTTCTGGCTCTTGTGTTGAGAGGACACTACAGCAGATCACACACAGTGAAGTCGATGAGAGGGCCCCCTAACGAAGGTGAGAGAAGAAAATATCTTTGACCAGAGAAGCAGTAACAGAGAGGGTGAGATTCTGGATGTCCCTAGAGAAACAGAGTCAAAAGGAAACTGGAAAGAAGATGTGGTGCACTGAGAACAAAGCCTGCAGAGGCGCAGATTTGAAGGGCAAGCCAGGAATGAATTGGGGGCCATGTTTTCTCTATTAGTGGTTCGAGCTGAGTGCCAACTACACACCCTGCTATGTGGAGCTCATGTAGAGGGGCTGAAGGTTGGGGCTAGAGATAAGCTGCTGGGAGCCATCCATGTATAGATGACATTGGAAGCCAAGAGATAGTGGGATCTTCTTGGGAAAGAAAGCCATCTGCAACTACCATCAAGTCAACTCCGGTTCACAGTGGCCCAAAGAACAGAGAAGAAAGCTCTAGGATTTTTGAGCTTACATCTTTTTTTGCTCCCTAAATCAATGTATCAGGACATATTCTACACATTATGCCATGCCATGGTTCAGTCATATCAAGCAGTGCTGTACAATCGCTATCACAGCTATTATCACAAAAGTTTCTTCCTTCTTGTACTCATGGATATCAGCTCCCAGGACCCCTCCCTCCCCTGCCATACCTGCCAGGAACACTTATTCCAATTATTGTATATATATATATATATATATATATATATATATATATATATACACACACAATAAAAGAGAGAGAGAAAGATACATGACATAAAGTCAAGAATGCTTCCAACAATACAAAAATACAATAGAGATAAGTTCCAATCTAAAACAAGCAAGCAAACAGACAATATTAAAACAAGCTCAAGGGCTGAGCCCCGGTGGCGCAGTGGTTGTGCGCGGGACTGCGGCCCACTGGGACGGAGGTTCAATTCCAGCAGTGGGGCTGGGCCTCCTACTCCCACCGCCGGAGAGCAGTGATGCCCCCCCCCCCCAAAATTTTTTTAAAAATAACTAAAACGAGCTCAAACTCAAAGTGTTGATTGAAAGGGAGATCAAATCATGTTTTAAGCATTCAAGTCAGATTTATTTTCATCTATGATAATCATTTCTCCAATTCTCCCTATTTGATAAGCAGATTATTTCCCTCTCTCACTTACAGTCAGAGGGGACTCAATCACTGGAGGCTTGTTTCATGTGTAGATCCTGTGAATGTATTTTGGACTCCACTGTTATCCATAGCCTTCAAGTCGAAATCTTTATGGAATGGGTCAACCTCATCTTTCTTTTATGGAGTAGCTGGTAGGTGTGAACTGCTGACGAAGCTAGCAGTTCCAGAGATAACCTGCTCAGCCACTAGGGCTCCAAGGGAAAGATAGATGGTAAGTAGACAAGCGAGGACTAAGGTCTAAACCCTAGAACTGTCTAGCGTTTATGGTGGGGAGGAAGAGAAAAAAACAAAACACAAGAAGATTACCACGTGGCAACCAGCGAGATAAGAAGGAAAGAAGGAAAGCACGATGCTTTCCCTGGAAATCAAGTAAAGAAGGCATATTGAGGAGGAAGGATCAATGAACTGTGCCTCACTGCCCACAGAACAAGTAAGATGAGTAATGAGAAGTAGCCATTGTATTTAGCAGAGTCACTCATGAGGGCCCTTAAAAGAGTCATGTCAGTGGATCAGTGGTGGGGAAAATCCCATTGAAAAAAGTATGAGTAAATGAATGAATGAAATGAATTAGAGTGAATTAGAGTCAATGAGCATAAACAGGTTCTGCAAGGAGGTCGGTTATAAAGAGAAGAAGAAAAATGAAGGGTAAGTTTGAATGAGAGGAAAAAGTACTTGTTTATAATGAGATGTGTACACTGATGGGAAAAATCCAGGAGAGGGGGAAATTGAAGAGGCAAGAGTAATGGTCTCCATTGGTGAATATTAACACTGTCTACATTATAAAGAATGTTTGCTGTGTGTTAGGTTCTTAAAAAATTACTATTCTTAAAAATTTAAGATACACATTCTAATTCCCATTTTATGCTGAGAAAACGAGGCTCAAGACCCTCAGCAAGGATAAGGATAAGAGGGGGCCATATGAGGGACCCTCCTACCCCATAAAATGAAAAAAGATCTGCTAGGCAGAGTTTTCAGAGTTCACATTTGCCCCCCACCCCACCCCTGCCCCCGCTAGGTGAGCACTCTGCATTCATGCTTCCAGTGGCATCGCCTGAGAAGGTTCTTTCTGGTCACTGAGTTTTTCCTTAAAAGAACTTTTGCTTGTTGAGGGAGGTGTCGGGCAGGGTAAGATACGACAGAATAATAATAATTTATAAAGTATTGAGGGTGGATGGGGGAGGGAGAGCAGAGGAACAGGGGAGGGGTTGGAGGAACCGACACCAGGGGCTGGGGGAGAGGGCGAGACATGCGAGGGTGCTTGCCACAGTATGTTTATTTATGTATTGGAAAAACGATGTACAAGCTCTAATAAAATGATTTTTTCCTATAATCATCTCATGAAATTTTGAGTGCATTCAAACTCTTATAATGTCTTCAAGACTCATTCCTTTCTTTCTTTCTTTTTTTTTTGGTGGGGGGGCACCACTGCTCGCTAGTGGTGGGAGTACGAGGCCCATCCCCACTGCTGGAATTGAACCTCCGTCCCAGTGGGCTGCAGTCCCGCACACAACCACTATGCCACCGGGGCTCAGCCCCCTAATAAAATGATTTTTAATTAAAAAAAAGAAAAAAAAAGAAATTTTGCTTGAACCTTGTTTTTTTGTGATAGCCAGTTTAGGAGAACAGCATGCGGCTTTGAAATTTTATTTCCTCCTCGGGAAAAATGCCACAGAAACTGTTGTGATGTTGAACACAGCTCACAAAAACAGCGCTATGGGAAAAACTCAAGTGGTATTTTGGTTTTAGAAAAGGTGAAATGTTGATTGATGACAAACCTCGCTTTGACTGTCCTGAATGGACGAAGATGTCCACAACATCTATTCACTTATATTCAAAGACTGACGACGGGACATTGAAGAGACGGGGAATTATTTGGAACTGGGCTCAGCAAATTGTAACGGAAGACTTGAGAATGAGAAGGGTTGCTGAAATATTTGTGCCTGAGGTTCTGACTGATCAGCAAAAAGAGCAATGAGTGGGAAATGCCATGTTTTGAAAGAATAGCTCTAAGGAGACCCAGACTTTTATCCACATCGTCTTTACAGGTAATAAGACATGGTGCTATTCTTATGACCTTGAAAGCAAACATCAATCAAATCAGTGGAAGACACCATCATCACCTTGACCATCCGTCCGCAAGCTCATCAAGTGAAATCAAAGATCAATATGATGCTCATTTATTTTTTGGATGTGTGGGGGATAGTGCAGTTGGATCTGTTCCACTAGGTCAGACTGTTCATCAAGCTTTCTATTATAGAGGTTCGGTGACAGGGTGTGACAAAAAAGGCCTGACTTGTGGCAGTTGGGGAGCTGGTTTTGCTACCACAACAATGCACCTGCTCACAGAGTCATCTCAGTGTGCCAGTTTGGGGCAAAAACAGCATGTCAGTCTTGCTGCGTGCACTTTACTCACCTGACCTCACTCCATGAGACTTCTTTTTGTTTCTGTGAATGAAGAGGGACCTGAAAGGACAGTTATTTGAAGATGTAGAAGAGGTGAAGAGAAAAAAATGAGGGAGTTGCTGTTAGCCATCCAAACTGATGAGTCTGAAAACTGCTTCCAACAGTGGAGTCACAGATTTAACAAACATATGAAGAGCAATGGAGAATACTTTGAAGTTGATAAGGTTGCTTTATAAAAAAAAATTTAAATACATACTTTTGGGAGAAAAAATTCTGGGTTCTTTTTTGGGGGGCAGGGAGGGGAGTGGAAAATACCCCCTTGTATTGCTACAGAGGGTACTGAGCACTCTTTTGGTTGTTGAATGTGTGAGGTGCCCAAAAGGCATATTTACCCTTTCACATCCCTGCTGGTGCCTTGAAGGAAGGACCTGTGAACTCTTCACACAGTGATGTCAGTCCAGGGGTGGGAGTTGGGTTGGTAAAATGTTGCTTCATTCTGCTTTCCTTTCCCCCCAAAACCTGCAACTTAAGCTCTTTAATGAGAAGATGCATCTTGTTTTCCCAGAAATCCTATACATGTGACATCTTCCAACCTGCAGGGCTAGTCTTCTAGTGGTGTAAAGAGCTAACTACACACCAAAAGTTGAAGGTTGGAGTCCCCCCAGAGGTGCCTTGGAAGAAAGATTGTGAAAAGTCTACTCCTGGCAGCTCCATGAATGAGAGTTCTACTTTGATGTGCAAAGAGGCTGCCATGAATAGACCGAAACTGGACTCCCCTCTTTCCCCTGTCCCCAAATGATGAATCATGTCATGCTGTGTGTTGGACTGAGTGGTGATGGGGATCGAGGGTTTTAGTTTGAGCCCCGATTGTCAGAATGTGGCCATGCTGTTTCTGACAAGTCAAGTCACTCTGAGTGTGAACATCCACAGCAAAATACGAGTGAAGATATCTCAAAGCGGTTGTGGGGCTGTGGTGACTTGTATGTTGTGGTGAGGCCAAAAGCGATGCCACTGGTACTTAAGGTACTAACAGGTTCACTCATGGCAGACAGGTGTCAAGACAGCTTCCATAGGAAGACAGAGGAGGCTGAAAGACTACTTCCAAAGAATGATCTACTTCATCGAAATGAAGCAGAACAGAAAGTTGATGGGTGAGAACCTCTTGCCCAGCAGTGGAACGTTATGTGAAGGAGTGTCCGAAGATTAGCCCTGCAGGTGGAAGGCATGTAGACTCTGTCTCCTCAGTGTAGAGTGAGCCTTCATGATATAGATGGAGTCAGGTTTTAAGGGCCTTCATCGAAGGGTGTGGCAAGACTCACAGTGAGTAGAAATAGCTGTAGACACCATGAATAATTAGAATATGGACTATGTGAAGTGTGTATCTAGGTAAGGTGTCAAAAATGAAAGGGAATCCATAGAGATCAAAATCTTAGGCATTGTGGAGCTGAAATGGATGGGTATCGGTCATTTTGAAAAGGATAATTCTATAGCGTCACTGAGGCAGAACCCACTTGATGGCAGAGGGAGTTTGGATCATATGTTCTATATTGAAGTACATGCCACAGTATTATGATACTGTCTATCTACATATAAGGAAGATGAGTAAATATAACGATTATTCAAATTTATACTAATGTCAAAGATGAAGAAATTGAAGACTTTTGACAACTTCTGCAGCCTGAAATTGATCAAGCATGCAATTGAAACGCTTTGATAGTTACAGGTGACTTGTATGCAACAGTTAGAAATGAAGAAGTTAGAAACTAAAATTAGAACACCAATGACCTACCACCAAACAAAAGCTAGAAAATATGTCCTTGGTGACAGAAGCAATACCAGTGTGTTAGTCTGGATAGACTGGAGAAACAAATTCAGAGACATTTATATGTGTGCCAGAAAGAGCTTTATATACAAGAGCAATTGAATATTGAGAAAACATCCCAGCCCAGTCCAGATTAAGTTCATAAGTTCAACATTAGCCCATATGTCCAATGCCCATCTATAAATTCCTCTTCAGACTCACCAAACACAAGCAATGATGTCAAATGCAGGAAGACCATAGGCCAGTGGGTGGGAAGTCTTGAGGATCTAGTGGCACTTAAGTGTCTCAGCATGGGCAAGGGGTCTGCACATGGCTCCTTTGGCTGCCAGGCTTTAACATAACTCCATATGTCTTGTTCCCAGGAGTGTCTCACAGGGAGTGGGTGTGTGGCCCACTCCCAGCAAACTATTGATCTCCTTAGCACCTCCAAATGAGGCCCTCAAGCTGCAACTTGATCGACAGGCTAGACTCCGCCCTTCCACTCTTAAGTCTCAAATAGAGACAAGATTATGTAACTACCCCAATCAGAGACCACATGACAGAATCTTGCAAGACCAAGAATGTCTTCATTACAAATGCCATTTTTATCAACAACGCAAACAGTGACTACCCATGTGGACTTCACCAGATAGAATACACAGGGATTAAATTGTATACATCTATAAAAAGAGGTGATGGAGAAGTACATATCATCAACCAAAACAAGGCCAAGGGCCACCTGTGGTTCAGATCATCCCTTGCTCACATGTAAATTCAAGGAGTTGAAGAAAATGAAAACAAGTCCACAAGAGTGAATGTTCGGCCTGATTAACAAGAAGAACAAATTGAAGGACACTCATCTCTATGCCTAAGAGAGAGTTTTAGTATTTTACAATTTAGTATTGTAAAAATACAATATTTTAGTATTTGTGTGTGAGAGTTTAATATTGTGAAGCGAGACCAAGAGAGAGTTTTATATGAAGAAGTAATTCTTTTTTTTTTTTGGCATCACTGCTCTCCGGCAGTGGGAGTAGGAGGCCCAGCCCCACTGCTGGAATTGAACCTCCGTCCCAGTGGGCCGCAGTCCCCCGCACAACCACTACGCCACCAGGGCTCAGCCCGAAGAAGTAATTCTATATCAAGCAAACATCCCAGTCCAGTCCAAGTCCAGTCCATAAGTCCAATTCTAGTCCATAAGTCTGATACTAATCCATAAATATTTCTTCAAACTCATGCAGCAATGATGCAGAATGCAGGAACATCACTGGTTGGAGGGAACAAAGTCTTCTGGATTAAGTAGTGGTGGCAGCATCCCAGGGCCCCAGCAGCTCCCAGTGTGGCTCTTCAACAGGAAAATGCAGACAGAAAGAGAGAGGACGTTCCCAGGATGCTCCTTATGAGAAGGCCACCCCCACCAGGAGGTACCATAAAGCTGTGACCTGACTGACAGGCTAGACAACCCCCCCACCCCACCCCCTGACCCTTTTATAGTTTCAAGTTGGCATGAAATTATGTAACTGTCCAACTAAATACTAATGACCAGATGAGTTATGGGGTGACATTGGGGACATCATACATGGAGAGAGCAAAAAGGCCTTTAAAAAGACCGGGAGAAAAGAGAAGACTAAAAGGAATGTAAGAAAAGTCTCTGGCGGTTATTTTTAAATGTAGTGTAGTAGGTCAAGCAAATGGAAGAGATGAAGAAGTCATTGAGTTGAACAGAAGATTTCAGAGTGGTTCAAGAAGATAAAGTACTGGGCTGAGCCCTGGTGGTGTAATGGTTGTTCGTGGGACTGCGGCCCACTGGGATGGAGGTTCAATTCCAGCTCACAGGAGCAAAGTCTGGGCCTCCTACTCCCACCACTAGAGGGCAATGATGCCTAAAAAAAAAAAAAAAAAAAAGAAGATAAAGTACTATATATGAAGAATTGAAAATAGAAAACCAAAATGGAAGAACAGCTTTGGATTGCTCAAACCGGAAAGAAAAAAAGTCAAGTCTCAAGGCCTCAAGTCGCAACACCAAAAGAGTCTGTGGGACAAAATAGCCAATGATGGAGAGGGAATCCAGAGAAGATGACACGGGAATACAGAGTTGCTGGGCCCAAAAAGAATTGGTCCCCGATGGCATTGAAGGAAGCGTCAATGAAGGTATCGGTGAAAAACGAGACTCCAGGAATTGTCAGGGTATCAATTGAGATGCTTCACTAAATGAATGCAATTCTGGAAGCGCTTGTCAATGCCAAGAAATTCGGAAGGCTGCTACTTGGCCAACAGACTAGAAGAGATTCCTATTTGTGATCATTCCAAAGAGAGAGGACCTAACACAAGCTGGAACTTATCAAACAATAACAATCTCACATGCAAGTAAAATTTTGCTAAAGATAATTGAAAACAGTGGCAGCAGTAGGCTGACGGGGAAATGCCAGAAATTCACGTCAGATTCAGAAGAGGATATGTAATGAGGGGTATTATTGTTGACACCAGATGGATCTTGGCTGAAAACAGGGAATACGAGAAAGAGAGTCACGTGTTTTCTTTTTTTGACTGGGCAAAGGCATCCAATTGGGTGAATCACAGCAGCATTTGATGAGCTGCACACTTTGATTTACGTATGACTTCAACAGTTCCCACCCAAGAACAGTGACAACAGGATTTCTAAGGCAGGGTCCTGGCAGGGCATTTTCAGAAGGGCCGAAGTGAGGTCCTGCCTGTCTGTTGATGCCATTCTCTCCAGGAGTTTCTGGATGCTGATGGGAGTGGGGTGCCTCAGAGCTGATCAGGCTACGTAATGGGAAGAGGGCTTGAGAGGCCTGCAAGAAGGACCGTTCCACGGCTCACATCTCTGAGGTGAGGCCTGGGGCTCCCAAGGAGAGCCCTGCAGGCAGCAACCTTCAGGGATTGTCCCCAGCTGGCCTCCATTGTGATGCTACAACTGGACTTCACTGGATTTCATTTGGGGTTTACGATTCAGAACAGGTGTCTCACCTCGTGGTCATTTTACCGCCTCAGTAAAGGTTTGTTCCCTTCACTTCACATTGTACTGTAGTTGTCTATATGCTTTGTTTTCTGTCTCTCTTGCTCTCTTTCCATCCACCCACCCCTGCATTGTGTCAAGCATTTTCACATCATCTTTCTCCTTGAGCCCTCGGTATCAGCTCATTTCCCCTTCCCTCCTCCCTCCCTCTCCTGCCTCTCTTTTACCTCACAATATTTTGGCTCAACATTCTTGCCTGGGTTTTAGATCTCTCTCCCTCTTTGGCGTCAGAAAGGGGGCCCTCGTGGCATGTTGCTGGTTACGACGTGCTGGGCTGATACCTGCAAGGCCAGTTATTTGAAAAGAGCAGCCGAGGCTGTCTGCTCACGTCAAGATTTACTGTTTCAAAATTAAAAAAAAAAAAAAGACTTACAATCTTGGAACCCCAAAGAGGCAGTTAGTTCTATTCTGCCCTCTAGAGACACTGTGAGTCAAAACTGGTCAAGAGTTGGCTTTGACTCGATGGCAGTGGAGTTGGTGGCTTGGGTTTGGGGCTTGGGGTCAGAACACGAGGTCCCAGTATGAGAGGAGCTTTGGAAGTTTGGGGCTGGAGCTGGGCGCTAAGCCTTCTCTCTTTGACTGGAGTCGCAAGGGGCCTGTGAGTGTCCCAAGCATTGCATTTTCATTTTTTTCTGGGGCCACAGATGATGGTCTGGGGCCATTCTTTGTCTCTCGAAGGAGCAAGGTAGCGGCCACGTGTGAAGACTGAGCTGTTCTGGAATTGTCTGAGATGGTGGTTTTGAGGCCATGACCCCTCATACGTGGTAGACTCTAAAACTCAAACTTACTGTCATGAAGTTGATGCTAACTCAAAGCAACCCTGTCGGACAGGGAAGAACTGCCCTTGGGGGGTTCTTTACAGGAGTAGAAAGCCCTGTCTTTCTCCCGAGGAGCGGCTGGTATCTTTGAACTGCCCACCTTGTGGTTGCCAGCCCAACACATAACCACTTTGCCACCGAGGCTCCCCACAAAGAGTGGAGGGGGCATAAATCCTTTCCCTTAATCTTTCAGGAAGATGCCCAGGTAGACTGGGCACTCCCCCTGAGGCATGGTAGGAGTGAGATGTGGGCGCTCAGTCAAGGGGTGCAGGTTGACTGCCTGTGCCTTTGAGATGGGGTTCCCTCTGTGGTGCCCCGAGAAACTGCTGCAGGAGAAGGGGGGTGGGCAAAGTTCAAAGAGCAAGTTGCCTGTAGGAACAGAATTGGCAGAGAGGTGGGAGGAAGCCAGGAGGAGGTCGCTGCCTCAGGGGGGGGTGAGGTGGGCAGTGGCCTGGGTCACTAAGAGAAGAGGTGGAGGGCCAGGAGGCGGATGATAGGGTCTCAATGAAACCTTCACCTTGGAAGGCTTGGCGAGGTCACACCTTCGGCATACCCATGAGATGAATGACAGCAGGGTTTTGCTCTCAGATCCACAGAAAGGTCAGCATCGCACATTATTTAATAATCCCATTCTGCCTCTCTGACTCTTTTTGACCACATAACTGCTGTCTCAGGATCAAAACTCAGAAGTCTTTCTGCCATGCTTCTCTCTGCATCGTCTTGATGAGTTGCTGATAGTCTTGATGAGTCTTGATATCCCCCTGGAATATTCCCAGGGGACCTTTCCTTATGGACGTGCTGGTAAGTGATGGTCCTGATTCTTGGTTTTGAGAAGTCCAAAACGGGGCAAGAAAAGGGGAGGCAAATGAGATTATTTCTTTAGAAGCAACTATAAAGAACTGAAGGGGGCTTGGTGATACATTGGATTGTTCATTGCAAAGTCCGCTATTTGGACCCACCAGCTTCTTTGTGGGAGAAAGATGAGGCTGTCTGTTCCCATAACAGTCTTGGTCACCTTTGATAGAGTCACTATGAGTCAAAATCAACTCAATGGCAGTAGGTTTGGTTTTGACATTTGTTACCTGGAGAATAAGTAAAGGCGTATCTCTTCTTAAGTAACACCTTGCAATGGATTATTTCCAAACTTTTGTTGAAGCACCGACTTGCCCCGTGAATACTGAATAATAGTTAAGGTGCTATCAAAAGAAATAAATTTTGTGATGGTCCTTAACTCGATGGGGAGTGTGCTGTAGAGATTTTGATATAAAGGATGTTGAAATTGATGGTGGAACTACTACCTGGATAGGTGCAAATATTCCTCATTGCCATGTCTGGAAAACCTATATGCATATGTATCTGTTCTGTCGGGGAAAGGCTGTTCTTGGATGGTGATTTATGGGCATTTTAGTGTCTTCATTTTTGTTTGTATATTTTGCTTTGGTAGAGAGAAAGAGAAACATGACTATAAGCACAGTCTACCTTGACTTGAGGTCTGACGAGCAAAGCCACTAAACATCTGGTAACTTCTACGTGTGGTTTCCGGAGCAGCAGCTTCAGGGTCTCCTGGAAGACTTGGCAGAAATGCAAATCCCCGGGCCCCTCCCCAGACCCGCTGATTGAACCCAGGAAGCTGTGCTTGAGCAAGTCCTCCCAGGCACTGAGGGGACCCCGCCAGGCACAGAAGATCACCAAACCTGGCACACCCTCCAGAAATCCATTCTGTGAAAGGTGTTTCGTGTTGACTTTGACTTTCGCTCCCCACTTAACTTTCCAACAGAAGGCATCTCTGAGGAAAAATCCACTGATACCAGCAAGTTCCACTGCCTGGTCTCTCCCGCAGACCAGCTGAAACCCATCTCTAGTGGCTGGGTCCTGAGCCTCCAGGTGCTTTTGATGTACCCCCAGGCTGCAGCCCTCTGTTCTATATTCAGGCCCTTTTGTGGTGGGGGCAGATGATTGTGAGCCCCGGCTGTCGGCTTCTTCTGGTTGTTTCCTGCCCAACCCGTGAAGCAGAACCCAGGCCTCTAGCAACTTCTTGTCCAGATCTAAGGTGTTTCCTGAGGGATGGTCTGGCCATGCATGCAGGTACCTCTGCAGACCACAGAGGCGGTTCGTCCTCGGGGCCAGCTCCTCAGCTACACGGCAGACCCTGCTGCCCGTATCGGATGCCCAGGGAGGGAATGTGAGCGAACCCCTTGGTTTCATGCACCGTAAAATCTCCCACTGTTGGGGTGAGGCCAAGTCATGGCACCAATGTAGACTACAGTAGAACTGCCCCGTCCCCCCCACCCCAGAGGATTCTCAAGACCGTACTTTTTAGAGACGCCAACTTGTCACATCTCTCTCCTGTGGTTCCAGCTGCTGGCTAACTAGCAGCCAAGTGCCTAGCCATGGCACCCCCAGGGCTCCTTCCTGACCTAAACCCCACCCACCTCCTTTCCCTTCAGCTCACAGCTAGCTTCTCTGAAGGCCCCTCTTGGTGGTTTCACCTTAAATTCTCTGCCCACTCCTGCCTCCCCATCCATCTGAAGCCCCGGGGGCCACTTTTCACACCCATGAGAGGTGTCCGATGCCTTTGGATCCACAACTATGAAGCTGGACCACCCCCAGCAGCACTTAGGGACTTCTTAGGAAGGCCGGTTCTCGAGCTCCATCGGCAACGACCCTATCAGAATGCCCGCAGATGGAACCCCGCAGGGAGCGCCTGTGGAGGTGGTGGGTGGGTTCTTGCTTGGTTTTGTTTGGTGGTGGTGGTTTTAACATTTTATCCTGAATTGGGTGAAAGTTTATAGAGCACAGTCTCCTTTTATAGCCCATCGTGAAGGCACATCTTGTTTTGAGGCATCCATGACCACCCCCCTCGATGTAGCCTCACTTATTGCCCTTTCTTCTTGTGCTTCTGGGTTTCCCACATCCTTCTTCCCTACCTCTGTGCTTGGGTAAATGTCCTAGGAATTGTCAATGGTTGATTCATCTAACTCGGGGATGGGGCGTGGGGGTGGGGGGTGAGTTCAGATCCAGACCTAAAAGGTGACTAAGGGTCATGTCTTGAGGGCCCCACCAGCCTCTCTCTCTGGTCTGGAGAATTTTTGGTGTTCCATAGTCTCCTCCTTCTCTTTCCAGAGCCTTCTGATGCGATCCCTTTAGGATCACTGGGTTGTTGTGGCCAGGCACCAACTTGTTCTTCTGGTCTCAGCGCTCTCGAGACTGAGGCGTCTTCAGGCCATTAGTCCTTGGGACTAACTCTTTCCATATGAGAGACCGATGGTTGGACAGGGATGAACAGCCGCACCATGAGTGGCTGCCTACCAGCTTTTAAGACACTCCCCCCCGCCATCACAAGTCACCAAAGCAGCAGCCAGGAGTGACTCTGATGCAGGCTTAGGTTGGAGAGTCTTAATCTTTTAAGGTTTTATGGGGGAGAGTAAGACCTTGATACTCGGCTCCGCACAAGAAAGAATTCACCCCGGAGCCTTGGTTTTTGATCCAAGTGAGTTTTATGAACGTGAGAAGAAGTTCCAGGTTTACAATGGCACCCACAGGGTCCCTCACCCCATACAGCCTGCCGAGAAGCTGCTCGGAAGAGTCATGCGATTGGCTCCAGGACCGCAGCCTCCAGGACCGCAGCCTGACTGTGCTGCATTGTGTAGCAACCTCTGGGAGACAGTGCCAGAGCAAAAGCCTCTGGCTTTTCAGAGGGCCCATTGGGAGATGTGGTCAACAAAACAGGTCGACCCTATTGGCTGAATTGAATTCACCTGGTCTTGGTGTCGCAGAAGACGCCAGCCTTCGAGATATACATCACGGGTCCAGCAGGCGCAGTTGTACAGCGATAATTATTATTTACCATGGTAAAGTTATAGAGAGCATGAGACAGAAGTAATAGGAGTCAGGCGCATATCACATCATGGTAGCATGCTCACTTCCGCCAATAGGTCCATGTGGAGACAGTGAGTTGGGGATTACGTGAGGCAAAGAGGCTGAGAACATTGGGCGCTGACAGGACTCAAGAGAGGCTGGGGAATGAGGGGAGGAAAGAGAGCCTCTTTCTTATGTCCAATCCTTATACACTCCTTGGCGTCATCCCAGGCCCCTAATTACAGGTAAGGACATATGTCACAGGAAGGGGTTGTGCTTTAGGTACAGAATAACAGAAAAGGGAGGTATCGGGGTCCCATGTGACAAGACCAGACCCCAGATCCCTGGATGTGGCTAAACAGGTTATACCAGAGATCATTAACAGCAGCATGTGAATCCGCCCACAGGCTTCAAGGGAAGTGGACCATCATCCTAGCAGCAGGGGAGTCAGCACTATTGTGAGACGCAGAAAGGCCTCAGATAACTGGGAGCTTCAGGGAGAATAGCTAACGACTGACTTCCAACTAAATGAGGGCAAATAGTTTGCTTAATATCTGGGAATATATAATTGTGGAAAAGTCCTGTCTGCATCCCACATAGGGGCGCCAGTCCAGGTGCAGCACCGACTCACGTGTACCTCCCACTCCTGGCCCGCAAGCCTGAATCTCTGAGCATGCGCAAAATACCATCCCTTCCCTGCCAGTAGCTTGGACATCCAAGCATGTGTAATGGATGCCCCAGTCCCTAAGCTAAAGGACCTAACAGTTTCAGTCTTAACCTTTACCTCTCAAGTTTGTTAGAATTTGGACTCTCAACCGCCACCACCTCTACCACCAAACCAATTGCATTTGAAGCCCTAGGAAACTCTTGTGCCTGTTTAAGTTTGAAAACAATTGCCATGTAGTTGGTTTGGACTCAGGGAGACCCCAGGTGGGTTAGGGTAGTACTGTGTTCCACAAGCTGTCCAGTGGCTGCTTTTTTGGAAGCTGTTGTCAGGCTTTCCTTCCAGGGCAGCCTCCGGTGGGCTCCATCCTCCATCTCAGTTCTTGCCCGGGCACATGAACCATTTGCATCTCCCAGTGACTCTGATTCTCCTCCAAGAAAGATTAGAATTATTAGACCACCAGAAACGGGCATTCCCAGATCACAGCTTCTCAGGCCTCCTCCCCCACCCCCCCCTCACCCTCAAAGGCCTGCATGCCCATTCCCTCCTCCCGGTCCTGTAAATGTTCTTAGAGCTTGGAGCAAGCACAGCATCTGTCCATTTGTTTTTTCCTGGAGAAGACGAAGATGTGAAACTCATCACATTTCAGTGGCCAGTGACATTTCCACTCAATTCTAAGAAACATGTCTTAGACAGGTTTTCTCATACAACTTTCCCTCATCTGTGTGTTTTCATTCTTGTTTTTAACAATTCGACCTCGGCTATCTTCTTTTGATTTTAAGTGCCCTCAAACACTGCGTGAGAAGATAAAGGGCAAATAAGAAATAAGGGTGTATATGATGGGCTTCAAGGGGAGTCCCTGACTGCCCCAGATGGAGAAGATCACCCCTGCTAGCTCAGAGGCTGGAAATTTGAGCCCAAGGCGTATCAGCAGACAGGGCTGCTAAGGAAGGGAGGGTCCGGAGGGAGGGGGGGGGGCAATGAGGAGCTGATATCAAGGGCTCAAGTAGAAAGAACATGTTTTGAGAATGGTGACGGCAACGAATGTACAAATGTGCTTGCCACAATGGATGGATGGATGGATTGTGATAAGAGTTACATGAACCCCCAATAAAATGATTTAAAAAAAATCAAGGTAATGCGACTGCTAGCTGGAGAGCAGGCTGGAGGTCCAGAGCAGAGCTGATACCTTCCCTTGGCTGTAGACCTCGAGCTGAGTCCGTTTCCCAGGACATCCTTAGCTGATGGCAACGAGGTGGTCACACGACCCTCCCTCACATTCCCTTCCAAACCCAAACATCGGAACTGCAGCATGAAGGGGTGGGGGGAGAAGAGAGGGGCGGAGAGGGGGGGCACAGGAAGAAGGGAGTTGATAACATCGATGACTGCATAACCCCACTTGAGGGAAGGGAGCACAGAATTGTTTGTGAATGGCTATACTGAATGGCGTAAGATGGCCATAAATAAATAAGGGTTCCTTGGGGGAGGGCATGTGGGGTAGCAGGAAGCTGATTATCAAGGAGTTCAAGAAGAAAATGTCTTGAAACTGATTGTGAGAGCCGTTGTACAACACTGCTCGATGTGAATGAACTATGGAAGGGAAGGATGTCTGTAAGAGCGTCCAAGAAAATGATTAAATACAAAAGAAGGCAGGCTGCTGTCCCAAAGTTGCCATGCTGCTGGGCCTGAGGGAGGACTGCTGGGCGGGGTGGCTTTGAATCTGAATGGACTTGCCAGTAAGGAACAACCAGAACCATGAGGGTTCAGAGCCTCTCTGCTTAAGGATGCCTCGGAGTTTCCTGGTCTCTTCCCCCATCACTGCGATTCACATGGCCTCACAGAGCACTGCACGCTCTGCCTCATTATAACGTGCATGTGCGCCTTGTTGTGAGCAGACAGGACCCTGGCTGAGAGGGGCTGACTGTGGCTGCCCAGATGGCTTGAACCCCACCAGGACCCAGGACCCGGCGGCCTTTCCTTCTGCTGTACGCAGCCTTGCTCTGAGTCAGAATGACCTCCTGGCAGCAGCGGCAGGAGCGTTTGTAAAGTGCTTCACGCGGTGTGAACACATGGCACACGCCTCATTATCTTCCCCTTTGTCAGTATTACTGCTGTTCTTATTTTTCCATTTCTATTTAGTCTGATGTGAGGAGGCTGCAGAAAGTTTGCGGGCTGGGGGTGGGGGGCAATGGAAGGAAAAGATAATGGGATTCTCCCTCCCACTCCCCCACCACCCCCCCGCCCCACAAACTTTTTGAAGCAGCCCCCTATTTGGTGTCGTTCCTACTAGAGTGTCAGCCTGTTTGGGGTCAGGAGAGGACCTTAACTCATTGTTGGCGTCCCCCAAATGCCCGGCTTATGGCACACTCACCACCGGTTCTCACACAGCATGAAGGAGACGACGTGAGAGCCTGGAGAGCAAAGCAAGAGGTATTGCTACTGGGTGGGACACCAGGTCCCCGCTGCTCGTACCCCGAGCGAAAATGTAGTGGTGCCAACCAAAGCCAGGCATACCTTGGCCTCAGTCCCAGAAAGCATCAGAAAAACAGGAAGTGGAGGACAAATGTCACCAACGTTCTCAGTGAAACTGAGTTCAAAAGAAACTCTGACCAAAATGGTTCAAAATGGAACCAAGAGAGTCATTAATGGTCATTTTTAGTAAGTCACAAGAAGGTGAAGAAAGGCTATTTTAACGAGCAGAACAATTTCATTTTCCATACAGACTGGGAAATCGAGACCTAGAGGGTTTCTTTGACGTAGTCTTAGGCCAACTTTGCGTTTTTAGTGTAGAAAGTGGTCTGGCTCAACTTTAATAACTTGTAGGCAGGAGAGCCCAATGGGATAACATCGTGAGTCACTATTTCTTGTCCTTTATGGGTTATTTAGCATAATCTTTTTGAGATGGCTGGTAGGATCATCCCATTTTAATATACATTTTATTGAGCGATAATAAGCATATCCAACAATGCAAGAGTTCAACCATACCAAGAAGGGTCATGCCAATCGTTGCCACAGAGTCTTGGAAACTTTTCCTTCGTTCTTGCACCCATTCACGTTGACTCCTCATTCCCGCTGCTCCCCCTCTCGGCGCCCCAGGTGGCCCAGAGTCTTTAGAAACCCAAAGAGCTCCGTCAAGGGAAGCGAGCTACACCAAGGATGAGGTTTGTGTGCTGGGTAGAAACAGCTTCGCCGAAGCACTCACGATGCCTGAGGATCAGGGCCCGCGATTTGTATTTGAATGCTGCCCTCTTTGATCCTTATGTTACTTTTGGTGAAAATATGCACGCGCACGCAGGACAAACCCCGGTCCTGGTCAGCACTTTCCACGCACCCAATTCTGGGGCATCGATGTCTCCGTGTTCTGCTCCAATAGTTTCCCCACCATTTGACTTCCGCCCCACCCTCTGCCCAATACCCCTTAGGGCAGGGGTTCTCCACCTTTTTAACACCGTGACCCTTCCATCCAGTTCCTCATGTTGTGGTGACCCCCGCCCCAACCATGAGATTATTGTCGTCGCTACTTCATCACCGTCACGTTGTTACTGTTACGAATCAGGCCAAACCTGTGAAAGGGCCTTTGGACCCCAAAGGGGTCGCAACCCACAGGTTGAGAACCGCCGCCTTAGAGGGGCTCTTGTCGAGTGGCTTTCATAGATGAGCATGTAATCCTATCAAAGGGCGCCCTACTCGAGGCACAGCGTCTCCATTGGATGAGCTCAAGGGACGTTTATGATTTTGCAAGCCTGTCCGTGTAAAGAGCGTCTCAAATCGCCCATGTTCCTGAATCCACACAGTTGGCACACTCCTGCTGAGATGCTTCCACCTGTAGCCCTGGTCTTTCAGATTTGCTGTGGGGTAACTCTGCCCGACCAGGCAAGCGGACTGCAGGATGGGGAAGAAGGCCATGGAGAACTGCTGGGACAGGCCATCGCCACCGCAGAGTTCGAAATGGTGACACGTAACTCTTCGGAGATTTTCTTCAATAGGGAGCATTGTCCTTCCGAGGCAGTGGTGCTTTCTCTGGGTGTCATGTCATCCCCCTGAGGCTATGTGGCCATGTTGGAAGACATGTTTGGTCGTCCCCGCTGGAAAGGGTGGCAGATGCTGTTGGCATTTATGGATAGAGCCCAGAGAGGCTTCTGAATACCCTACACAGCATAGGGCACGCCCACAGCACAAAACACCCCACACCGACTGTCAACAGTGCCAAGGTTGAGAAACCCGCTCCTAAGAGATGGCAGGCCATTGACAACGTGGATTGTCAAACGGAAGGGATCAGTTGCAGAAGAAGGTCCATTTTCACAGGTGGTTCTTTCCAAAATGTGGTTCACTGGGCACCTGGGTTCCTCTGTTCTTTGGAAGTACTCCCCGAGTGCTCTGTCCCATGTATTGTTTTGTTTTTTTCTGGCCCTTTAGGAGTTCCTGGGCAAAGAAGGATTCTGGACCCCCACTGAACTCTACACCCATCTAAGAACAGTCACTTCTGATAGCATGGCCTTGCTTGATACTCCCCTGCATGAAATGATCCCTGAAGATAAGGGTGCTACAGCAAAGTGTGATGAAGAAAGTTGATAGTGCCCGGCTATCAATCAGAATAGATGTCTGGGGTCTTCAGTCTTGCGTTCAAATAAGCAGCCATCTAAGTGAGGCGTCAGCTAAGCCCACATGAAGCAGCACACAAACTTGTATGCCCCAAAGATGACAATAATAAAATTTAAATATCATGAAAGGGAAAGGTATATCGGGACTTCAATTGTGAACCCCCAATTTGTGGAAGTCAGTGGAAGTCAAAACCCATCTGCAGACCATCTAGTCTGATTAAGCCCCTGGCGGATCCCCTGTAGCCTTATTATCAAGTAGTTATTGTAATCCTGATTATGCTTGATCAAATTTGATAGTTCGTCAGCTGTCCTCCCTCTAGACACCGCCTGAATTTATTCTAGATGCGAGGATCTCTTGATTTTACCCTGACAAAAACTTGTTTCCTGCTTTTAAAATATTGATAGTCCTTTTTTCTTACTCATTAATGGTTTATATTTTTATCTTTATATCCCTATGGTTTTATCATTTCACTTTTGTTCCTTATTGTTTTTGTTGGGTTGACCAGTTTGTGAAGCCTGGAAGGCGTGCATGCACAGACATAATCACCGATGTATTGCTTTGTAGGGGACGAGGAGACAGGGAGGGAGAGGGGATTTTGGAAGTAAACAACAAAGGAGGAAGGGGGAGTGAGCACTGGAACAGATTGTGATTGTGATGACAGAACTCATCCCCCCCCAATCATTTTATTGGGGTCTCTTACAGCTCTTTTCACCATCCATATATCCATGTGTCAAGCACAATTGTACATATGGCATGTTGTCATCATCATTTTTCAAAAACATTTTCTTTCTACTTGAGCCTTTGGCATCAGCTCAGTTTTTCTTCACTCTCCCCTTTTTTCTCATGACCCCTTGATAATTTATTTCATGTCTTACACCAACTACTTTCTCCATCCCTTTTTCTATTGTCTGTCCCCCTGGAGGAGGGGTTTATATGTCACTCATTGTAACCAGTTTCCCCTTCCTCTTCCCCCCCCCTCCAGCCCCCGCCACCTTCCCCCTTCCTCTTCTGGTATCACCACTCTCATTATTTGGTCCTGAGGGGTTTATCAGTCCTGGAGTCCCTGTGTCAAGAGCTCTTATCTGTGCTAGTGTACATGCACTGGTCTAGCTGGATTTGTAAGGTAGAATTGGCGTCATGACAGGAGGGGGTATGTAGGAAGCCTTAAAGAGCTAGAGAAAAGTTGTATGTTTCCTCATTGCTATACTGCACCCCAACTGGCTCGTCTCGTCCTTGTGTTCCTTCTGTAAGGGGATGTCTCGTTGTCGACAGATGGGCTTTGAGCCTTCACTTCTCCCTCTCTCTTATTCACATCAATATGAAATCTTCTTCTGGGTCTTTGATGCCTGATACCTGATCCTTTTGGCACCTCATGATCACACAGGCTGGTGTGCTTCTTCCATGTGGACTTCATTGCTTCTCAGTTAGATGGCCGCTTGATTATCTTTAAGCTTTTAAGATCCCAAATGCTATATCTTTTGATAGCTGTACACAATCAGCATTCTTTACCACATTTGCTTAGGCACCCATTTTGTCTTCAGCAATTGTGTTGGGAAAGTGAGCATCCCAGAATGTCAGGTTATTAGAACAAAGCGTTCTTGTGTTGAGGGAGTAATTGAATAAAGACCCAAAGTCCGGTCTGCCTTATTACACAAATAAATATGTGTACATAGATGTTTCCCTATTATATATAAATGCATTTACATGCCAGAATTTGACTTCTATTTTTATTTTTAGATCACTTTAAATGTCATTTGCCTCCTAGTTCTTTCCTCTATTTCCTTTTCCTTTCCTTTTTGCCCCACTATCATGTTCGGCCTTCATTCAGGTTTCAGGAATTCCTCCAGGCTACATTGGCCTTGATTAATCCCCCACTCCACCCCCAGGCATTCTAGGCCTCCCTCACCATCGATTTCGCTCATTATTCCCTTACCCCAGGATTTATTCAGCTCATTTTAAAGGTGATTTAATCATGGGGGAAAAGGAAGAAAATGTCATGAAATTGATTGTGGGCATGATTAGAAATTCTTCTTGATATGCTTGAACTATCAAATTGTGTGACATTATGGATTAAGTGCCAATGAAACTTTTTTTTTTTTTAAAAGGAGTCCCTGGTTGGTGCGTGATCTTTAAGCACTCAACTACTAGCGAAAAGGCTGGAAACAGTCCAGCAGGGCCAGAAGAGAACTTGGTGACCAGTGTTTGAAGAGTCACAGCCGTGACCACTCCGTGGAGTACCACGACGCTGCACCCATGGGTCAGAATCAACCAGAAGCCCCTCTCTGGGGGTAGATAGGGGGCTGGGAATGTCCTCACCCCTTGGGAAGAATCACAGGCGGTGGAGAGATGCCTTATTGGACAAAGCCAGCTTCCCTTCAACCAAAGTCATCAGTCGCTTCATTTGGTGAGCCGGCAGGGAAAAGCCACTCACTGACCCTGCTGGTCCCATTCCCGGGTACCTGAGTCAGACTAATGGTCACCCCGAGAGTTTCCAGTGGACTGCCTCTGATTCATGCCTCAGCAGGCCCTGCATGCCTTCTTGGCCTGCCACCTTGTCACCTTCTGGGTCTATCTGGGTCAGAGCATGCCTGATGCTCACTTCTCCCCAGCCTCCAAACCACTCTTCTTCTTCCCTTTCAAAACTCGGGCACCTCACGTTTTCCTGGGACGAGTGGCCTGACTAATGGTAGCTGCTATGAGCAAGAGGCAGTACTTTACACTTCGTCTGCAAGGTGTTTGTGGACAGCCCTGGGTTGCCCGCGATTAAACTAAGGCTTACCGAGGCCTCTAACCTCCTCCGAGTCAGAAGGTTGGCATTTGGTTCCTGGACTGCAGGACTCCAAAAAGAACTCCCTGCATTTTCCATACCTCACTGCCCTCTAAATAAAGCCACCCTCTGTTTTATTTTTTTTAATTTTTTTTAATTTTTTTTTTAAATTAAAAGACCATTTTACTTGGGGGGAAGGGGCTCTTACAGCTCTTAGGACAATCCACACATCAATTGTCTCAAGCATGTCATTTTTTAAATTGTAATTTGAGTGAACACACAGCCAAACTGGTCTTCCATTCAACAGTTCCTAGTTGTCTTTTTTCACAGCAGCGATTAAACCCTCCAAATGTCGCAGCTCTCTTTTGACCTCGTCCTTCTTCTTGACACCCTCCTGCCTCGGAACATTATCCCTGGGCAAACACTGCCTGTTGGATCTCATGGTTCATCGCTCTAAGGAGTGGTACCTGCTTGGTGTTACGGTTCACCTTAGAGGTCCGTCTAGGGCCCTGCTGGCACAGGGGTGACGTGTCCGGTTGCTAACGCCCAGGCCAGCAGTTCAGAAGCACCGGTTTCTCTGCAGAAGAAAGATGGAATTTCTCTACATCTGTAATGAGATGCATTCTCAGAAACCAGCAGGGGCAGTTCGACTCTATCCGGCAGGGTCAGATAGAGTCAGACGTCAGAACCACCTCAAAGTCAGAACCACCTGGCTGGCAGTGAGGTGGAGGGAGGACAGGGGTGTGTGTCTTGTTTAGGTCAAAGCTGACTCCCCAGGGTGAGTTTATTTACAGTCCTAATGAAGGACGCAGGACCGTAGTCTCAGGGGGTCCACCCGTTTCGATCAGACTTAGCAAACCTGCTCTTTTGAATGACGCTGAGTTTGGGTTCACACTTACCTCCTCCTCCATCCAGGACCCTGTAGGGTGATCCCTTCTCGAGAAGTTGGTCTCACTTCTGGTCTCAGGGTCATGGAGGGCGAGGTCCTCAAGGTTCATCAGTCCTCGGCGCTCATTGTCTCCGTGAGCCTTTGAGCTTCTTCATTCTCCTTCGCTCTGGCTGGGGAGAGACCGAAAATTGCTAGTCTTTAGAAAATCCCTAGTCTGACCCAGACGTCCCAGAGGAAGAAAGACTTTCCTGTTGACCCAAAGCCTCCTTCGCGATCTTGTTTTCCTTCTGTCTCCTATTGGTTAAGGCACTCACCTGCAAAACAAAGTTTGGACATGTGGGTCTTCCCCTAGGCAGTCTGGTGATCTGCTTCCGTGAAATGAGCCACGGCCCATTACCTGGGGCATGGTTCTCCTTCGATCCACACGTTGGCGTCAACATGACAGTGCCTGGTTCGCTTCAGTTGCCCTCGTTCACCTGCCTCATTCTCTCCCCTGTCCTGGTTCCTTCCCTGACACGTGCTTTCTCTCTGCCCTGATTCAGCACCGCACTCGTCGGGCCGGCTGGCTTCACTCCCTGTTTGCCCATCAGAAGTGCGCCGCTTGGTGGCCGCTTCTTCTCCCACTTCCTTCGCCCACTGCCCATCACTCATTTGGGCGTCTGGGCTGAGCTGTCCAGTTGGCGACTCCATGAGCCAAGCCTTGCTCTGCCCTCGCACGGGGCCTCTGGGAGGTTCCAGCGTTTCCCTGGGTGTCCTGACTGCCCTCCAGATGGAGAGGTCCCACCCCACCACCTTCCTTTTGTTTCTCCCAGCTCAGGACAGTGTCCAGAGTCATGTGGGCGGTGAGGATCACCTCACCTGCCGAGCCAGGCACACACTAGAGACGCACACGCCTTCCAGGGCCCAGGGAGACGGCTGGAACAAGGATCCCAGGGGAATTCCTGTGGGCTGGAGCTCTGTTCCACAGAATGACGACACACCCTTGCCATAGGTAGTACTGCGATTACAAATGGAAATACCCTGTTTCACCAGGGACTGGGATTCAAAGTCATTCGCTTCATACCTAAATGTCACCAAGCTCTTCATTTTAACTGAGGCTCTGAGAAACAGAAACACATGACCACACGCTGGAAGATTCAATTCCTGTTTTTCCTTCCTGTTTGTCCTCTGCTAAAATAAAGAGAGACACCCAGAAAAGAAACTTCTCGGTATTGTTATCCTGGTAGCACATGACTCCTACATATCATATGTAGATTCTTGGTCCACACTGAATCATAGAACATGCCTCAAAGAGACGGCAAGAAGGTCTCCACTGACAGCATGAAGTCTTAAAAGGCAGGAACCACCTGGGGGCTGCATCTTGGTTGAATAGCAGAAATGCCTTCCTGGGGTAACCCTCGTCTCATACCCCGAGCACCGAAATGGGGAGGGATTTACGTAGCTGGTGTTAGTAAGCTTGGGTCTTATGTCTCCTTCAGTCCCCCACAGTCATCCAGACGGCCCGGGATCAGCCGGTGGACAAGCTCCAGGCACGCTTGGGCGCCATTTCAGGTTTCACTCCAGACCCCCCTGATGAAGTTCATAGTTCAGTCAAGCAAGTCACCCAGGATTTCAAATGTCCCCTGGCTCCTAACAGGTGGGTTGACAACCCTGTACTGTAGTGTAAGGCATGGGCAGTGGCACAATGAAAGACGCTGCAACGAGGGTAAGAACGATAAAAACAGGACTCAGACACTCGACGGGAGGCTCTTGGGGAAAAGGTGCTGGGAGACTTGCCCGATGCAGGGTTAGCGTAAATCTCCGTTCTGTCCTTTTTGAAAAACAAGCTACGCACCATAAAGCCAAGTGCGGTGAGGTGAGGCACAACTGCAGGCACAGGACCTGCCTCAGGGAAAGGAAGGCTTCGTGTCCCACTTCTTGTGCCCTGGGATGGGCACTGAATACGACATCTGTAGAATCTGGCAAAACAGCTGCACAGACCCAATGATCCAGGATGGCTTCTGGGAGAAAAACACCTGGCAGGGGGAAAGGGAGGATGGGGACTGCAGACAGAGGGGCTAGGCAGGGAGGAGAGATCATCTGAATGAGCATAGCCTTTTAGAAGACAGAAAGAGAGAGAGAAGACGGGTTTTAGCTGAGGACACTAAGAATTTCATTCTTGCTGGATCAGAGAAGAAACAAAGCATGCATATCCTCCTCATAGCCAGTACCTTAAGCACTATTGTGATTCCTGTTTTGTAGAGGTGGAAACTCAGGTGCACAGAGGGGAAGAAGGTGCCCAATTGGTATGTCTCCTATCTTAAGAACTGACGTGATATTCTCTCCCATACTGCCTTTAGGTCATTTTCAAAACTCTCTCCTGTCGATTTTTGGGAAGTCCCGGGAGATGAGGATGGAGGCCGTGAATGTCAATTCGGCAGGAAGTAAGAGTGGAAATTGTAACCTTGAAAAAGCCTGCTCTTCCTTTGCATCCCTAATTCAGTCTGAGGGGAATTTTCAGGTAAAGGAGGAAGGGCTGTGATGTTTTTAATATCCTCTTTTAAGAAGTCAGAGACCTTTTGGGGATCCTGGCGCAGCCTAAACCCTTGCCTCTGCCTTGCAAGGGGGCCACGTAGGTAGTACATAACAGATCAATGAGTCATATAATCTGGGGCATCTTTTTTACTTAGACGGATTAGCATGAATTAATATGCTCCTTCTTTTCTACCAGAGAATGACATAAACTCTCAAAAGTTGCACATTAGGAAGGTTTTTCCCCCTCTCAATTTTTTTTCTTTCAATTTCTCTCTTTGCCATTACTCTGACTGCCATTACCAATGACTCAAAATTTATTCAAGTTGACTCAATGGGTAAATGGATTTATTCATAGGCAGCTGGGCTTTATTTAATTCGATGACTCAGCTAGAGCGAGCAGCAGCTCTATGTCACTGCAGAAGAAGGCAAAAAGTTTTCTTTTTTTTTTTTTATTTTTGGGGGATGGAGGGGCATCACTGCCTCTGGTGGTTGTGGGCGCTACCCAGTGCTGCTCCTGAGAGCTGCAGCTGGATTTGAACTGCCAAGTCCGCGGGCCACAGCCCCGCACTCAACCACTTATGCCACTGGGGCTCAGCCCTGCAAAAAGTTTTCTGTGGGAAATGTTTCTTTCTTTTTTAAAAAATCATTTTATTGGGTGCTCTCGCAACTCTTATAATAATCCATTTATCAATTGTATCAATCCATCCATTTGTACATATATTGCCATAATCATTTTCTGCACCCTTACTTTCTCTTTAAGTCCTTGGTACCAGCTTCTCTTTTTTTTCTCCCCCCTCCCACCTTCATGACTCATAGATAAATTATAAAACTATAAATTATTCATTTCACATCTTGAGTCAATTCAACATCTTACCATTTGTACCTCCTAGAATAAAAAATATTTGTGCTTGAAAAGGGCCACCTTACCTGGATGAGATGCTCAGTTTTTTATTGCATCTCCATTGGCTAGTTCCTTCTCAAAAGAGTAGACCATCCCTACTACTGAATGCAATGGAGTCGACTGGGATTAACTCAGTGTGAAAAGTAAGAGATGAAATAATACCTCGCTGTTGAATTTGGCTACTTCTGGAGACTCCTGGTGTTGAACAGATGAAGACTTAGAAGGACTTTCCATAATTTCTTCCAGCATTGATGGAGTTGATTGCACATAAAGCTGGAATGGAAAAAAAAACTTCAAGGAACTCGATTGCCCATGACTGTTAGTTGCCTGAAGAGTGTGTGTTCCATCTATTTGCGTATACTCGTATCTAGGGAACATGAAGTCATGAGGAAATTGAATATCAATTCACCTAATACACTCAAACCACTTGCCATCTGCCCACACCCACATGGGCAGTAATCTTAACAGCTCCTTCCCTACCACTTAAATTTCTTCTCCTTGCCTACATGTAATGTTACCCACTCCTCTTAGGCAAATAGATAGAGTTTGGCTTAACACTTCTCCTAGCTGAATTACAGTATAACCTTTTAGTTCAGCGGTACCCAACATTCCTAATGCCATGTCCCTTTAATATAGTTTCTCATATTGTGGTGACCCCCAACCATAAAACTATTTTCATTGTTACTTCATAGCTGTCATCTTGCTACTGTTATGAATTGGGTGACCCCTGTGAAAGGGTTATTTGACACCCAAGAGGTGCTGATTTTAGGTGATTCATGACCATGGAAATCCAAAGCTGGAATTGATATAACAAGGAACAGCTTTCCCCTTTTGGGATCCATCCTGTCCCTGTTCTTTGACCTACAGTGGTAAAAATACAACTGTTAGCAATGAATCTTTACTTGTGTGTGTCTTCCTGTTGCTATAGTGACTACAAAGCTATGACAACATGGTGCCTCAGCTTGGAGACTGAGGGGAGAAGGGAAAAGAAGTGAATGCCTTACTGGGCTTAACTCTGATGGAGCCAGTGGCTTCCAGAGTGCTGGGGCAATGGGCACACCATGGTGGGATGAGCAGTCAGGTTGTAAACAGAAGTAATTAAACAATAAGATTGTAAACAGAAGGACTGCAAGGAAAGGATCTTTAAGAAAGGCTGGCTCAGCTAGGCATTTTACCAATGGCCTTCCCCCTCCTTCTGCCTGGAATGTGCACATTGTCCTGACACAGGAGCCAAACTTGAAGATGCAAACCAGTCCTGAAAATGGTAGAGGAAAAGGCAGACACCTGGGATAGAGAGAGATGCCCGTTTTCTAACTCTAGACAGCATCTGAATGAGATAGTATATATTTCTGTCTTATGAAAACATTCCTACCCCAAGTCTCTAATGTAATTCTTTTATTTTAAAAAATCACTTTATTGGGGATTCATACAGCTCTTATCACAGTACATACATACATTCATTGTGTCAAGCATATTTGTGGCCATCATCATTTTCAAAACATTTTCGTTCTACTTGATCCCTGGGTATCAGCTCCTTATTTTTCCCCTCCCTCTTCCACCCTCCCTCCCTCGTGAACCCTTGATAGTTTATAACTTATTATTATTTTGTCATGTCTTACCTCCCTTTGCCCACTTTTCTATTGCCCATACCCCAGAGTGGGGTTATATATGCATCATTGTGATTGGTTCCCCCTTCCCCCACCCCCACCTTCACTTTTCTGGTATTGCTACTCTTATTATTGTTCCTGAGGGGTTTATCTGTCCTGGGTTTCCTGTTTCCAGGATTATCTGTACATGCTCCGATCTAGCTGGATTTGTAAAGTAAAATTGGGATCATGATAGTGGTGGGATGTGTGTGCAGGGAGGAAGCATTAAAGAACTAAAGGAAAGCTGTGTTTCTTTAGTGTTATACTGCACCCTGAGTGGCTCATCTCTTCCTTGTGACCATTCAGAAGGGGATGTTCAGTTGTGTATAGATGAACTTTGGGTCTCCACTCTGCATTCCTCCTCATTCACATTGGGTCTTTGATGCCTGATGCCTGATCTCTTTCTTCAACATCTCATGATCACACAGGCTGGTGGCCTTGTTTCATGTGGACTTTGTTGTTTCTCAGCTGGGTGGCTACTTGTTTGTCTTCAAGCATTTAAAACCCCAGATTCTATAGCTTTGGGTAGCTGGGCACTATCAGTTTTCTTCACCACATTTGCTATGCACCCATTTTTGTCTTCGGCAATCATGTCAGGAAGGTGAGCATCACGGAATGTTTTTGTGTGTGTGTGTGTGTGTGTGTGTGTGTGTGTGTATAAGAAAGAACTTTATATATAAGAGCAGTTGAATATTGAGAAAACATCCCATCCCAGTTCAGATCAAGTCCTTAAGTCCAATATCATCCCATATGTCTGTTAGCAATCTCTAAAGTCCTCTTTAGACTCACGAAACATATGCAATGACACTGAATGCAGGAAAATCACAGACCAGCGGGTGAGAAGTCTTGTGGGTCCAGTGGTGTTGTAAACATCTCAGCACTGACAGTGGTCTCCATGTGGCTTCTTCAGTTCCCAGGGCATTAAGTCTATCAGCATAGTGCTTCTCCTTATGGATGTCTCACAGGGAGTCAGCCTTGTCAGTAGAGAGTCTCCAAGAGAGTGAGCTGAGAGAGAGAAAGTGTATCTCGCCACTCCAAGGAGGAAATCCAGGAATTCCTGGAATTCTCAGGAGAAGTCCATGACCACAGAGCAGCCTCATTGGATGTGATCCAATTGACAGACTAGTCTCCACCCCTTCACTTTTAATCCTCTCAAATCCCAAATTAACACTAGATTATTTAAATACCACAGCCATCAAGTCAGTTCTGACTCATAATGACAACACAATAAAACACTGCCCTGTCCAAAGCCATCTTCTCAATTTTTCTTATGTTTGAGTCCATTGTTACAGTCACTGTGTCAATCCATCTCATTGAGGGCCTTCCTTTTCTACTTCTGGGTCACCATTTCACCAAGCATGATGACCAGTGCCTGGTCTCTCCTGACACACGTCCAAAGCATGCAAGACAAAAGCTCACCATCTTTCCCTCTCTAGCACCACGATTCAAACGCGTTGATTCTTCTTCAATCTTCCTTATTCAATGTCAAGCTTTCGTATGCCTCCATGGTCCACGTGGAGCGGCAGCCTGGATGGAGGTAGGCTGGTACGAAGCAGGCTTGAGAGAGGCAGACTGAGAGAAACCCTCTATCTTACGTCCCATCTTTATATACCCTCTAGAGCTCAGCCAGATCCCCAATTAGAGGTAAGGACATACTTCACAGGAAGGGGTTGTGCCTTGTGCACACATTATAGGAAAAGGGGGCTATCGGGGGCCACGGAATGTTGTTATTAGAGCAAACTGTTCTTGTGTTGAGGGAGTAGTTGAGTAGAGGCCCAATGTCCATGTGCTACCTTGATACTTAATATATAAATATATGTACAGAGCTCTAGTTCCCTATTGTTATATATAAATGTATTTACATATGTACACGTCTGTATTTGGACCTCTATAAATGCCCTTTGCCGGGCTGAGCCCCGGTGGCGTAGTGGTTGTGCGTGGGACTGCGGTGGCGTAGTGGTTGTGCGTGGGACTGCGGCCCACTGGGACGGAGGTTCAATTCCAGCAGTGGGGCTGGGCCTCCTACTCCCACCACTGGAGAGCAGTGATGCCCCAAAAACCAAAAAAAAAAAAAAAAAAAGCCCTTTGCCTCCTAGTTCTTTCCTCCATTTCCTTTTACTTTCCTCTTGTCCCACTCTCATGTTCAGCCTTCATTTGGGTTTCAGGGAATCTTCTTGGCTACATTGCCCTTGATCAAGCCCTGCCGGGCATCCTATGTCCTCTCACCTTTGACTTTGGACCACTTGTTGTTCCCATGTCCCTGGGTTTGTCTAACACAATTCTTCACAGGTATCTTCTTCTCACACCTCTTCTTACAGTTGTATCCTAATTTGGCACTAGGCCTCACCTCACCTCTCCCAACTCCTCTCTGGCCAGGCTAACCTGCCTCTCTTGACACTCTCCAAGCTAACTCTTATCTCTCGAACCTTTCACAAGCCCTTCCCAAGGCCTAGGTTCCAGCTCACTGATGCCTTTCTAAAAAACAAAACGAAACAAAAATACCATTGATGGAACAATTCCCTCCAGCCAAGCAAGTATCTCTCTTTTGTAGCCCCTGCCCCTATTGGTATCTTTCATTTATTTGTGTCTTTCCTCCCACTGTTGACTCACATTTGGGCCTCCCACTAGACTAAGTTCCTCCGAGGCGGGAACTGCGCCCTTTCTTTTTCTCGCCTTCCCAGTCTTTATCGCGAGCACAAGATTGTAGAAAGTGCTCTTCTTTTCCTCCTACTGCCCGAGAGAAAGATCCAATAACAAGACAGATCTTGAGTAAATGAACACACCAGAAACAATCACTCAGACTTTCTCTGGTGCTTAGCTTTTCAATCCCAGGAAGGAATTCTCACTGGCCGGTGTGTGGTTTTCACGTGCTGTTCAGATAGGCGAGCACAAGTTCCACAAGGCAGCTTTCAATCCAGCTGCATGTTTGGAATGGGCACAGGACAGTCCCAACTGCAGGGAGGAGGGCTGGGTAGCCCTAGCAACAGATGTCCATCACTTCCCAGCTTTCCCGGATGCTTTTTTCACCTGCCTTCTCCTGGGGGTGGGGGGAGGAGGGTGCTCAGTATAATTCTGCTGTATTCCCTTGGAAAGTACTTGAAGTCCGACTCTTCTATGTAGTGAGGAGGTGGCCTTGTTACATCTCTCGGGGCCTATCCTGCAATCCTTAACCACAGATGATGGCAACAGGAATGAAAACTAATTTTAGCCACTGTTGTCATTTCCACTTCATTTAGCAAACACTTAGAATAAAATAGAAGTCCATGCTAAACTGGAAGCCCTCGTCTTATCTGGCCTGTGCCCGCCCGCGCCCCCCCCCCCCCGAAATCTTCGACTATTTTGTCTCACCTTCATTGAGATCTTCCCAGCCTCCTATGTGCCAGAAGCTGAGTTCAGTCTTGTCATTTCTTCTGCTTAGACCTCTGTGTACCATGACCTTGACCTGGTTGACTCCTGGGACCAGGAAGGGGCTGGTCAGCCAGGCTCCTGGAAGCAAGTCTGTACTCTGTGCACTGCACAAAGTTGCTGGCCTGGCTGATTGGTGAAGACTGAAATTCAGCACCAGTGGTGCCCACCAAGCTGTGCACCCAGAGGGGTGGGTTTTTATTTATTTTGGGCCAACTTGTATCCTCTAGCATATCCAGAAGTCCTTGGGTCTTTATCTAGCCAGAGGTTAGTGTTGGCCTGTGGGCCAGAGAGCCACAGTTCGTGAGAACTGGAGAATGTTCTCCTCAGTGGATGATGGGTTCAACAGTGAATGACTGAATCTGCTAACCAAAAGGCTGAGTCCACCCAGAAGTGCCTTGGAAAAAGGCTATTGACCTTCTTCGAAGAAGCCAGGCACTGAACACCTCAACGGAGCACACCTCTACTCCAGCACACCCGAAGTCTCCTTGAATTGGGGTCAACTGAACAACCGGCTTAATTTTCAGCTTCTAGGGTGACAGCCTTGTAGCTATACCGACCCTAGCCATGAGAATCTTAACCCTCGGGGCAGCTGGAAGTACTGACACCTCTGCCTGCAGGTGAAGGAGAGTTCCTGAGAGCTGGCTCTGCCTTGCTGTGCCTCAGCGGGCCTTGTTTGTCCAATCCCTTCCTCACACCATATACTGCATGATCCCATGCGTATTTTCTGAGCTAAGGAGGGTGGATGGTGACCAGGCCCTGTCCGTTGGGAATTTGCAATTTAGAGAGAGAAAAATACAAGTTGATACTCATCCCCCAAAAGAGACAGATTGCCCGATAAGCAAGGTGCGCACTGGCTTATTTGTGTTTCCTGCCTAATCCATGGTGAACCACCCCGCATTTCATCCATCTAGTTATTTATATCACAGATGTGAAGCTGTTTGCTGGAGATTAGTAAATATGTACAAATAAGCCTGTGCTTGCTCTGCTCATACTTCTTCCCCTACCGACATGGGCACCAAACAGGTGAGTGCCAGAAGGAAAGGTGGGCATGAATTCCGGAGCTCCTGGTCTGCTGGGGAGAGTCAACCCGAGTAGGAATGGGTTGATTCTCTGGTTGGTGGCAACGGGGAAGCCACATGACCGCTCACCGAAAGACTAACGGTTGACACCCTCCCAGTCCCCTTTGAAGGAAGGTCTGCCCACCCACTGCCACACTATCCACCCCTGAATCCTCATGACAGCGTCGGCTAGCTCCACTCAGGCCACAAGTTGGACTCAATTCGAGAGAACGGGATTTGGCTTGGGGGGGGTGGGAAGATAGGCAAGGCTTCCTTGAGGACGTGACTGCCTGCCATTAGGGGTGAAAGGAAGGGTGGAGCATGATATAGAAATAAGCTGGGCGGCTGAGCCCCGGTGGCCTAGTGGTTGTGCGCGGGACTGCGGCCCACTGGGATGGAGGTTCAATTCCGGCTCCTAGGAGCAAAGGCTGGGCCTCCTACTCCCACCACCTGAGGGCAGTGATGCCTTAAAAAAAAAAAAAAGCTGGATCCAGTGAAGCCACCCCATCCCCCACCCCCACTCCCCATCCTGGTCCCTCAATCCTGGTCCCTCATGCCTAAGGCCAAAGAGATTTTGGCTTCGGGGCTTTTAATAACATGCAGGTCATTCATTCCCTCCGCCTCAGACCAGGAGGCTGCAGGATTCTAAAGTTCAGCCGTGGCCAAGATCTAGGTCTGGGCTTTCTGGACGACGAGGAGGGAGGGCTGCCGGTACAGCGGACCATCCGAAGGTGGACTTGTTACAGCTGCGCCTTGCCCAAGTGGCAGGCGGCATGGCGTCTAAGCCCAAGGATGTTGTTCCAGATCTCCCCTGTGTGGACCAGACTCAGGAGAACCTCAGGAAGTTCGACCAGGGCAAGAAGCACCACATGCCGCCGGCTCAGGGAGCGTGAGGGGAGCTCAAAGACCAGGGAGCAGCCGCAGAAGGAGCGGCCGTATCCACTGCGCCAGTACGCGGCCCAGGCGTCCATGAAACAAACTGGATGAAAAAATACCTGCAGACACCTGGCGAGGCATTCTGGAAAGCCCTCTCCCAGGCTCCAGGTGGAATCTGATTCTGAGGGTGCTGTGTACTGGAGCTGGCTCCTTTTCCCTAGGGGGAAACCTGGGCGTGAGTAGCTCTTCCGACTCTGCCCTCGGTGGCATCAAGTTGGCAGCTTGAAGTTGGTCACCAGGGAGGATTTTACACCAGGGACATAGGCACACGCACCCAATCAGGAGAGGTTTTTGGTTGGTTTGTTTCCCCATGAGGAGTCAGTGTCAAACACTCAGTGAAATGCAATTGAGCTCCTCTCACAGTCCTGGAGAAGGTATTCTGTCCCTCAAGCCTTCACAGGGTTTCTTGAAAAGCTCAGATTTATGAAAAAGTGACAGCGGGGGCTTTTGAGTCATTCCCGAGACAGCCGGGAAAAAAGAAATGCTGATGATTCATCTGAGAGGGACGTGATTTCTGCTACTTGGGGAACGTTTCCTGTCAGTGGCTTTCAAAGAGCAGCCTCATACATGTTATCATTTGAAGTGGGTAGACACGGGGTGGGCCCTGGCTTTGGCCTTACCGGATCCTGGGCGAAATAGTAAGTCACCCGAGACCTCTTCTTTCCCCCCTGAGGACCAGCAGATGGTGAGAAGCGCAGGCACAAACCAATCACGTGTGCAATTCTGAGTTTCTGACAGGGCTCGTTCTGGGGGAAGGGGGTGTCGATCTGTGGCAGAATTCTCCCCTTTCAGGTGGGAGATCCAGGTTCAATGCCAGGTCGACCCCTTTGTGTGTGGCCACCATCTGTCTGGCAGGGAGGCTGGCAGGCGGCTAGGATGCTAACGAGTTTTAAAGCAGAGCTTCAGGCTAAGAATCAGTCACTAAAACCCCCATGGATCAGCACAACTGATCATGGGGCTGGTATAGGACGGGGCAGGTGTTTCATCCCGTGATGCACTGCGGTCGCTGCCTGAGATGGGGGCTGCTCCAACGACAGAACAACAGCACATTAGGCGGGGCTGGGTTCACACGGCGAGTCTCCTGAGGGCAGGACTGTTGTCCCATCTGTGTTTTCCTCCTAGGATCTGGCCTGCTACTTGGCCTGCAGACGGGTACCCCAGGTCAGAGGATGACAAGGTGCACCACAAGGGAAAAAGAGCGAGAACTTTCCCAGTAAATCCAGGGCTCTTCGAAGCAGTTCCTTATCCCCCAAAGCTACTCGTCGTCCGCAGCACACAGAGCGGAGGCTGACCAGGCAGCCCTCCATACAACCTTAGCAAGAGAAAGCCCGGGTGGGGGTTGCGACCTGCTCTCCTCACCCTTGACCTTTGTCGCCCCTTTCTGGGTAAGGTCTGTTTAACGCCTGCTGCACTCCGCCAAGGAGAACCCCAGGAAAATGCCCTAGCCCCTTGGCATGGGGTGGGGTCCGCCCCACTGAGCATACTCCTATTGCAGCACCTGCCCTCCCACGTTGTACATTCACACACTAAAAAGCTATTGGGCGCCTCTGTAGTGCCAACCCCCGCCCAGGGACTGGCGCAGAGGAATGGAGGAGCGACCTGGGTGCCCCGCGGACAGGGTGGGCAGAACAACCACAGAAACCACAGAAACTTATTCTCTCTCAGTGCGGGAGACTGAAGGCCCAAATCACAAGGCCAGCAGGGCCACACTGCCTACTGAAGGCTCTGGGGAGGAGTCTTTCCTTGCCTCCTCCCTCTTCGCTGGTGCTTGCCAGCAATCCTTAACATTCCTCGGCTTGTTGCCCCATCACCTCCACCCCAGCCTTTGCGCTTCCTGTGAGTATGGCCAGGTCTCTCTGATGCTCCCTCTCTCTGCGCTGACAGCAGGCGTTGCAGATGCACCGGAATCCACTAGCGCTCTTCCTGAACTTGGTTACATTGGGAAGACTCTATTTCCAGACAGCTCCTATTCACAAGTTCCAGGAATGTACTTGAAGAACTTGCCAAGGGGCTTCCTTAGGAGGGAATCTTGACAGAGCCCCCTGGACGGGCTCTAAGAGCCAGCCTTCCGCCGGACTGCAGTGCCACCAGGGCTCAATCTGGTACAGCACCGAGCTGGTCCCTGCACCTCCAGCTAAAATGCTTGATCAGCTACATCAGGAATCCCCAGGGGCTTGCGAATGGTTCAGAAGATTCCGTGGGTCTCTGGAAGGAGTCCTGAAACTCCTGTCATCACCAGGCACTCCTCATTGGCTTCTTGTTTTGCTTTGCTTGTTTTTTTTTTTCCAATTATTTTATTGGGGGCTCTTACAGCCCTTCTAACATTCAATGCATCATTTGTACCAAGCATGTTTGCACACAAGTTACCATATTCATTTCAAAATATTTTCCACTTGAGCCCTTGGTATAAGCTCCTCTTTCTCCCTCCCTCCTTTTTTAAATGAATCATTATTGGGGCTATGCTTGGTTTTTAAGGACATTTCAGGGATCTGTCTAAAACAATAAAGTAGAATTTACATCGCGTTAAGTGCACACATCTCCAGTGGCTAGTGTACACCTATGTTTCTCCATTTTTGCCCAAGTCTGCACCAGCATCAGCACCTCTCAGCTCGGGAGAAGAAAGCTTCCCCTCATGTTCTCCGAGAGGGGACCACCCTTCTGACTTTCTTTCATGATCATGGATTCCTCTGATCTGGAGCTTCGGAGGCAAAAATCCTAACAGCGTGTGCATGCTCTTCTGTGCTCATTTTCTTCCCTGCAGGGTGTTATTGCAGTGCGTCCACATTGTTATATATGGCGCTGATGTTGGTCAGACTCCATGTGTGAAACGCCCCAAGTTCTAAATATAGCTTCTTGTTGAAGATCAATAAACAAGGTGGCATAGTGGTTATGAGTTAGGCTGCTCACTGTAAGGTCAGCAGTTCGAAGCCACCAGCTGCCTCTTGGGAGAAAGATGGGCTTTTCTGCCCCTGTAAAAGCATGCGTCTGAGAAACTCACATTGGTGGTTCTACCCTGCCCCATGCAGTGGCTCAGAGTCAGTTTGAACTCCATGGCTGTGGGTTTGGTTCTGCTATTGTTGAAGACTGATGATCTTATTACCCATTTGAATCTAGATGAAGAAACCTTTTAGGCAATATCGAAAGAAAGAATTAATCTAGATGATTTCCCATTTGAAGCTATGATGGATGACGCCATGTCTTCTGGTGCCCAGGGGCTCTCCTTTCCCTTGGTCTGTTGCTTGGCAATGACATTGCCTCTGGCTCATGGGACGGTTGCAGGGGCAGAGGTGGGGGTATGCAGACCTGCAGAGAAAGACGGGCAGGGTCTGGCAGGACGTCAACCATCGCCTGCACACCAAGAGAGGGAGCTCCCGAATCCAGCCCAGGCCTCTCCGCTGGGTGCATGGCGGGCCCCAGGAACTTGAGACTCAGTTCTGGAAAAAATAGACTTTCTGCTCTACAAGGACTGTGATCCTGATGATCTACAATCTGGTTGTGCTGTGGACATGCATCAGGAAGGGAACTGAGCTCTTGAGAGAGGGATCGGGACCCCCACAAAATGAGCCACCAAGGTCAGGTTGGGACGCATTACACAGAGGTGTCGGAGGAAAAGGAGCAGCTAGGCTCCTGTGTGTGTGTGTGTGTGTGTGTGTGTGTGTGTGGTGTGTTGTGTGTGTGCGCGTGTGCCCATGTGCACAGCACAGGGCTTCACAGGCACGGGCACTCAGTGATATTTCGAAAGCACCGTCACCAGCATCGGTGCAGATCGCCCTCCACCCGCCGCGGGGCCATCCGGCCTGGGAGAGGAGCAGCGTCTTTGTGAAGGGAGGAAGTGATGACTGTCCCCGCGGTCCGGCCGTGCCCCACGTCACTGCGATCACATCTCCTGGGGAGGAAGCTCGGGACCACAAGGCCGCCACGGACTCGGGCTGCCTCTGCACCCATTGTTCCCCAGTGTCGCGCGGCTGACGTTCCCACCCTTGCCTTGTGAGCGAACGGAAAGATGGTGAAACATCTGGAAAGAATGAGCGCCCCCAAAGAGAGAGAGCCCCGCGAGCCGCGCAGGGAGAGACCCTCACCGCCCCTGGACGCCAGGCAGGAAGAGGGGGTGCTTTGAGAGGAAACCTCACATTTCTCCTCAAAGCATGCTCTCTTCCACACAGGTGTGTGGCGGCTGTCTGTCACCTCGGCTGGCTCCTGTGGGTGGCCCACTGAGAAGGGGGTCCCCTTCCTGGCTCAGTGCCAGGAGCCCAGCCAGTCCAGCCTTGATTCACTGTTAGCAAGAGAACCGTCCTCAGCTTTTTCTGACGCTCCTCCTCCTCTTCCACCTCCTCCTCCAGAGCGAGGACCCTGGTCCCTTCCACACAGGGCTGGATACAAGGATGGCAATGGCAATTACAACCACACCGGACACCTAGTCACCTCTCTAGGCGCGTTGGCCTGTGTTCTGATGCTTAATCAAGCTTTCAGCTGCATCATTGTGTTAGGCAGGGTAGATTAGAGAAACAAATCCCCATCACACTCAGATATGTGTAAGAGAGAACTTTATGTCAAAGAGCTATTGTGTATCCAGAAAACCGCTCAGCCCAGACCAGCTCAAGTCCCTAAAGGCGGTGCTGGTCCATCAGTCCCTCTTCAGACTCCCGCGGCCACATGCAGCCATGCAGAAGGCAGGAAGATCACAGCCGGTAGTATGAAAGGCTGGGATCCCATGGGGATGTCTCTGGCAGCCAGCAGGGTCGGCCAGCAGGAAGGTGAAGGCAGAGAGAGGGAGGTTCCCAGAACCCTCCTTATGAGCAGGCCACACCCACAAGGTAGCACCATCAGGCTGGGACTTGATTGACCGATTGAATACCACCCCCACACTTAAAAGAAAATGGTTATCGGGGGTTTGGACAACTCTTATCACAATCCACACATCCACCCATTATGTGGAGCACTTTTGTACATTTGTTTCCCTCATCGTTCTCAAAACATTTGCTTTCTACTTGAGTCCCTGGTATTTGTTCCTTATTTTTGCCTCTGTTCCCCCCCTCCCCCGTGAACCCTTGATAATTTATAAATTATTATTTTGTCATATCTTGCACTGTCCAACTTATCCCTTCATCCCTTTTCTGCTTCTGTCCCCCAGGGAGGAGGCTATATGTAGATCCTTGTAATCTGTTCCCACTTTCTCCCTCACCTTCCTTCCACCCCCCTGGTATGGTCATTCTAGTCCTGAGGGGTTCATCTCTCCTGGATTCCCTGTTTCCAGTTCCTATCTGTACCAGTGTACATCCTCCAGTCCAGCTGGATTTGTAAGGTCAAATTGGGATCATGATATTAGGGAGAGGAAGCATTTAACAACTAGAAGAAAGTTGTATGTTTCATCATTGCTACACTGCACTCTGATAGACTGTCTTTTCCCCGTGATCCTTCTGTAAGGCGATGTCTAGTTGTCTACAGATGGGCTTTGGGTCCCCAATATGTACTGCCCCTCATTTACAATATGATTTTTTTTTGTTCTTTGATGCCTGATCCCATCGACTCCTCGAGACCATGCAGGCTGGTGTGCTTCTTCCATGTGGACTTTGTTGCTTCTCAACTAGAAGGCCGCTTGTTTATCTTCAAGCCATTAAGACCCCAGGTTCTATATCTTTTGATAGCTGGGCACCATCAGCTTTCTTTGCCACATTTGCTTATGCACCAGCTTTGCCTTCAACCACTCCTACACTTGTAGACATCTTCAAGTTGACATGACATGTAGTAACTACCACAGTCCCGTTTGTTGAGGTCCCCTTGGCCAATGCCGATCATTTGGCCCCACCTGCAGTAAACAGAGGTGGGATCCAAACCAAGAACTCAACCCTCTGCTCTTGAGTCCATTCTGTTTCCTGGCGACACGACAGGGAAGGGCAGGGTAGAACTGCCCCCCTGGGTTCCAGAGACTAACTCTTTCCTGGAGTAGCAAACTTCTTTTCCCTGCAAAGCACCTAGAGGTTTCAAACTGCTAGTCTCTCCGTTGCTTTCCTTGTGTCCTCCAGGGCTCTGGGTGGGCACCACACAAACCCAACAGCAAATCTGCTGCCATCTAGTGGACCCTGGCTCGTGGCAGCCCCAAGCTCCACAATCCTTTCCTGGCTGTAAGATACATGGGAGATCATCGCCAGGTCTTGTTGCTGTGGTGCCCACCGGTTGGTTCAAACCACAAACCTTTTCGTTATGAGAGAAGCGCAGATAGGTCTCACAGCCTTTCGGGCTCTGAAGGAAAACGAATGCGTGCCTTTGCGCTTCTCTCACACACGCTGGAGGGCTGAAAAACGAACCCAACACTCCAGACGCACTGCCATCAAGTCAGTTCTGACGCCCGGCACACCTAGGCGGGGCTTCCAAAGGTATAAATCTTTAAGGGGGCGGTATGGCCTCATCTTTCTCACAAGGAGCTGCTGGTGGATGCGAACCGCTGACCTGGCAGCTGGCAGGCCAAGGCTTACATGACATTGCCCCAGGGCTCCTGGTGGGAGGGCACCCCAAACCAGACTGCCTTCCATCGAGTGATGGCTCCTCGCGGTGACCCTACAGAACAGGACAGGGCTGCCCCTGCGTTTCTGAGACTGCAGCGGTTTACAGCAGTAGGAAGCCTTGCCTGTCTCCCAAGGAGCAGCTGGTGGTTTTGAACCGCCACCTTCCACTTCTGTTAAAAAACAGAACACCGCAAGGCAGGGATGGTTCCAGGACCTTGTGTCTGTTTGCCTCCGGATGCCAAGGGAGAGATTGCTGCCCTGGCTTCTGGGCCAGCTCGACTGTCCCGTCCTTCTTCCCTCTTCCTCAGTGACCCCCCTGCAGAGCGAGAAGGTGGGGAGGGGTGCAGCCCAGAGAATGTTTTGATGGAAGCTGTTGGGTTTGTGGGGGGCCCACCCAGAGCCCTGGTGGCCGTAATGCGACTTTCTTGGCTCTTTTATTTTCACCACGGCAGCGTCCCATTTTCTTAAACCTCCTTCCTCCTAAGGTCCTGCAGTTGTCCCGTCTTCCCTCAGCAAATGCTACCGGGATGATTACTTTAGAATCCCTCCTCAAACTCTTCGGGGTATATCCTGCTGCCTTGGACTGGCCCAGCAGATCCCCTTGGAAGGTACTTTTTAAAAACAATTTTATTGGCATATCATTCACACATCCTACAGCTCAATAGTTCACTCGCTCCAAGGAGAGCTGAACAACCACCACCACAGTCAGGTGTACAACATGAGCTCCCATCGTCTCCCCCAACCTCGTGCCCCCATCCCCCCCCCACCCCACGAGCCAGTGATCCAGTTACTGTCGTTCTAGATTTGCCTAACCTGGATGTCATCAAGAGGAAAAGAGGGCAGCAATGAAAGAGGAAGACCCCCTTTGGGGGGAAGACTCGTTAACAAGAGAAAGGCAAGTGGGGGAGAGACTTGCCAGCCCCCATCCGAGGGTTGTGCTGGACACTGGCCGAAACGTGATTGTCTGGCATCCACCTGTGCAGGTAGGGACTGGAGTCCCCAGTCCCAGGACTTTTTGACTCCCCTCCCCCTGGCACCTAGGGTACCATGATCCGGGGGGCGGGCGCGGGAGGGAGGCCTGAAGAAGGCCCAGTGGAGCACTCTTTGATAAAGACCGGTCTTGGGGCTGACACTTCCTACGCACGATGGAGCTGTTGGAAGAGCATAGGCGGAACAGAGAAGTGACCACATTGACATTTTAGGAGCGTTCTCTGGCTGCAGGGCTGACCGTAGACCAAAGCGTCAGGAAGGAGGCAGGGGGACGAGTTAGGGTCTATTATGACGATCCAGGCGATTGTGGCTGAGACCAGGGCACAGTGAAAGCCTGACTGGAGACAGACAGCCTTCCACGAGGAGCGGGCAGAGGAGGGACGCGGGGGATGTGCTGGTGTATTAGGATGGAAACAGCTGTGGGACCAGCATGCCCCGCCAAAGAGCAGGGAGTAGGGCCACGTGACACGGGCAGGTCTCTCAGAGAAGCCTGGTGGGCAGCTGGAAGCCACGTCTGAGTTCCACCCGGGAGCAGTTTGGGCCAGAGATTGGACCTAGGAGCCACGAAACTTCATCCGAGTTTGCGTGGGAGATGCAGAGGCAAAGCTTCGTGAACCGTGGGCCACGACTCTCCAGGGCTCCGATAATCCAAGGGGCTCTCGGAAAACGTGGCAACCAGGAGAGGTTTTATAAGATATCTGGGGAATAGAAATATACCTCGGTCTTTGGCACCGCGCAAAAAAAGAACTGAAGCCAGAAACCTGGTTTGTGATCCAAACAAGTTTTATGAAGGTTAAAGAAGTTTCAGGATGAGATCCCTCACCCCCATCTGCCAGCCGGGGAAACTGAGAGAGAAATGCAGTGGGTTCCGGACCGCAGCCCAATGGGCTCCACTGCAGAGCAGCCGCTGGGAAGAGACTCGCTGGAGCCCCAATCCTTGGTGTTTTCCATTCTCCTGCGGGGAGGTGTGGTTTAGGACCCTGGTCGACCCCACTGGCTGAATTTAATTCACCTGGCTTAGGTGAGCCAATCCAGCTCCAGCATTTCTGGCTGGAAAGCTGCATCTTTGAGCATGCGTGGTGTGCCGTTTCTTTGCTGAGCAATAGCTTTATTTTAAGCAATGCCTAATGGACCCCCTTTTTCCTACACTAGCTACGTATCAGTTTGATGGCGGATTAATTTTGAGGTGACGCGCCTTCAGAAACCTCTCCCGATTGCCGAGGTTTCCTGGGTGTTTGGGGCAGAGAGCGCCCAGCTGCAGATGTCCCCGCCATTCAAAGGGCTTGTAAATTGCGGCAACTTCAACATGGTTGTTCTCCTGGTCCAGTCTTCTATGTAGTCTCAGCCAGCTCCTTCCCCCGGCCCCACTCCTCAATTCCCCCCCCCCCCCCCACACACACACCCAGAGTGCCCTCCCACACCACAGACTCATGTGGAAGGCCATCAGGCCCGGCCTTCCACAAATGTACGGTCCCCGCAGGCCGGCTTGTCCGCCTAAGCTAGCCCCATCCTTCGTAGCTTCACGCAGCCGGCGTGTCTCCTCTGGCAGATCCTGTGAGTCATTACATCTGGGTGGGATCGAGTGGGGAGCCTCTGCTTACAAGTCTCTCCAGAGACTTCAGTCGAGGGCAGATGCTGCGGTGGGGGTGGGGGGTGGCTGGGTTTACTGGTCTCGAGTTGGAAAGTGATCCTTAAGATCTGCACTTGGAAACCCCCTGTCTCTCTGCGGGGAGAAAGAAGAGGCTTCCCCCTCCCATCAAGAGTTACAGACAGTCTTGGAAACTCACAGGGGCAGTTCTACCCTGCCCTGCCGGGTGGCTAAGAGTTGGCATCAATTTGGTGACAGCTTGGTTTGGGGTCGCTGGCCAGGGCAGGGGTCATTGCAAAGCTCCCCAGGGGCCTGGTGGCCCTGGAAGCAGGGCTGTCTCAGCAAGGCAGGTGGCGTCCCTGCTGGGGTGAGCACAACCCCCTGGAGAGCAACATGAAAGAGCCCCAAGATGTCACGGTGCATCAGAAGTGGCAGGACTCCCGCACCACGGATTGGTTTGTAGTGACTCAGGGTCACACAGGGTGTGAATGGCGGAGGCTGGGGCCGTCTTAGAGGCAACTACAACCACTTCTCCCCTCCTGTCCAGGTTCCTACCCCCTTCTGGGGCTGGTTCCTCCGCCTATGCAAATGAGCCTGTCATCTCGGTGGAGCTCTGTGAAGCTGCGTGGCCACTTCCCTTCCACTTGGAGGCGGGCTCAGAAATCTCCTCCCCGCCCTCCCTCCTCCCCACCTCTGACCTCTGATCTCTGCCGCCCTTCCCGGGCGCTGTTCTTGAGAACGTGACCTTTATCTTCAGCATTCACTTCCACCTCCACAGCCTCGCCCTGCTAAGGTCATCAGTGACCACCGAAATACCAGCTCACGTTCAGTCCTTCGCTTCATGGCCCTCTGCCAACATCTAATGCTGCGAAGCGTTCCTGTCCGCTGGGCAGCCCTGGACTTGCCTTGGCTGGGTGACTCCGTCCAGCTTCTCGGCCTCCTTGTCCTTCCCGCGCCCCTCCAGGTGAGAAGCCGCGTTCTAGGTTCTGAGAGCCATGGTTGGAGTCCCGCAAGGCTGGCAGGCGGGAGCGGTGCGCTTTGACGCTTTGCTTACGTCAACTTATGTCGGATGGGGAGGTCTCATTCTACTGAACTGGCAACCACCACGAAATTATCCTCGGTAATGACTGAATGTCTCCACCCCTCCTGCCCAGGGGCGCCCGTCCTCCAGCTCGTACTGGTAGTGTTGGGTAGCTTGCTCAGGGATGGGGGGGCGGGGGCCGCTGTCCCTTCCGTGCCTGCGTCCATAGAGGAGGTTAGAAAGAAATCCGGCAGCCTTCGGACACCGATGGGAAGACCCCCAAACCGAGCATGCGCACCTTAGGACCTCTTAGCACAGGTGAAACCTAAGCCTATCCTCCACCTGAAGTGCATCACTCAAGTGGGCTCCTGGCACGTACGTCTGGTCACTTTAATGAGCCGGAGCGGGAAAGCCCGTTTCTCTCTTTTACTTGCTCCTGGTCAGGGGCAAGTGGAGGGTGAGGCTCGCCCTCCCCTGCATGGGCGCCTCTTAGCCCCCCTCTTAGCCTCTAGGGTTCTTGGCCTTCTCGAAATCCTCCTCCACCACCACCCCCACCCAGTTCCGCACGTGTGGGTGCTCTTGTTCGTGTGCAGTTGTGAACCCCAACACGGCTTCCATACAGAAAAGCGTGGGGCTGTAACACCTGAAACTTGTCTTGCCCTCCATAAAAACTCACTGGGATCACCAAACGTGCTTCGTGGTGACTTCTTTCCCCGCTCGAAGCAAGGAGACGGCGTGCAACCCTGTGCCACAGGTTCAGCCTATGAGAGCAGCCCTTCTCAACCTGGGGGTCGCAACTCCTTCCACAGGGGTCGCTGAAGACCACAGGAAAAGAGATTTCCTATGGTCGTAGGAAGGAGACTTGCCTCCTCTATCCATCTCCAGGCGGGTCCGCCCACAGGCAGGTACGCCCACAGACAAGTACCCGGTGTGAAGACTGCTCCCCATGCTACACCGTGCTTGAAGACAAAATGCCATTTATGTGTCATGAGAAATCAAGAGTTCACACTCTAGAATGACATCTTGTTTCTGTGACGCACCGCTGTGTGGCTGAGGTGACGTTGGTGAAGGTGATCAGAGCCATCAGGTGAACAGGAAGCCAGGAGCAGGAGGAGATAGTAGCTGGGGCCAGGCAGCCTTCTGCTGGAGGCGGAGGAGGAGGAAGCGGCCAGATGCTGACGTTGGCTTAGACGGGTTTTCTCTGCTTCTCGGGTTGGTGACCAGCTGGTGTGACAGAGGGACCTAGTGCAGGAAAGGAGAGAGGCTTCCTCTTCCAGCAGTGAGGTGTGAAGAGCTGTCAAGTCGTCGCAGTTATCTAAAGGAAGGGCTGATGGCATTTAAGGAGAGCATTTATTAAGTCCTCAAAGAGACAGAGACAACCAAAGACACTCATCAGCTGGTGGTGCAGTGGGTGAAGCACCAGACTGCTAATCCCAAGGTCGGTTGTTCCTCTACGTCAAGCTGCCTGCGCCTGCCGCGATCTCCTGCTGTGAAACCCAAGGCAGCGCTCCTCACCCTGTGGGCTGCGAGCCCTTTGGGGGTCCAACGACCCTTTCACAGGGGTGCCCTAAAACCATCAGAAAACGCAAACATGTCACAGGGTATAATTACGTCTTGCTTTGTGATTAATCACTGTGCTTTCATTATGTTCAATTTGTAACAATGAGGATACAGCCTGCATATCAGATAGCTACATGGTGATTCATAACAGTGGCATAGCGACGGTTTTGAAGTAGCCACGAAAATAATTTTACGGTTGGGTGTCACCACAACATGCAGGTGGTGGCATGAGGAAAGTTGAGAACCAGTGGCTTAGAGCAGGGAGGGAAGGGCTGGCAAAGCCAGTGCTCTGGGTCTAAGGCCAAGCCTTTGTCATTGCAGCGGCCACTCTGTTTGAGGACTTGACTTAGAGTTGCCGATTTCTGCTCTTCTGAAACCTGTGAATACCTACCCGCTTCTCTGCCCCAGAGGTGCGCCTCTTTTTTTTTTTTTTTTTTACCTCTTGCAGCCCTCAACGCCCCCACCCTGAACTGTAGGGTTCAAAAGAGACTCCATCTTCTTAAATAGGATTTAAGGAGAACATTTATTAAGCCATCAAAGAGACCAAGACACAGAGCAGGTCATCAGTAGCATCAGGTTAAAATGGTGTCCAAGGGTTCCATGCAATGCCAAACTTTGAAAAGGAAAGGGGGGGGGGGCAAAGAAAACAGTCACAAAAGCATGATTGGTGGCAGATCAATACATAATCAGTTATAGGTGAGACTATGGAAGTGGGGACTGGACTATGATTGGGACACTTACATTGTTAGGCAGAAGGACTGACAAGATTGGTCCAGGGCCTTCTGACCAAAGTAGTCCAGGCAAGACTGATTGGAAACGACTGTTGGAATTCCCAAACCTCTGTGCACCATTCCCCGTATGGTGATGTCCATTCAGGACAGTCCTAGGCACGCCCCTGAGAGAGACTGTCCCTTCCTGGGCTGGTTTGAGAGGGGTGGAAGTACTTTGTCCAGGGACATGAATATCTATATCCTTGGTTGGCGATCAGGAAGAATTGTGCAAAGCACTTTCCTCTTCATTTCCCTTGCCAATTTTGTAAATATGTCCATTGTGTAACTTTAGTCAATTCAACTTTTGATGGGTGTACATCTTATTGACAGCACTTAGAATGATCGGTTGTGTAGCCTTCCCTTCATGCATTTTTTTCCAACCCATAAATGGTGGTTCATAAGTTATAACTCCCTCCACCATCCCCCCTGCCTCCTGACCTTGTTAACCTTTAAGAAACTTTGGTCTTTAGACATTCTGCTCTCTCTTTTTACAAAATCATTTTATGGGGGGCTCTTACAGCTCTTACAAAAATCCATACATCTATTGGATTCTGGTATCTGGATCTAAGGGAGGTCATACAGTAACTGTTCTTTCGTGACTAACAGATCTCTGCAAAGATGATCATTACCCACTCCCTGAGGACTGCAGATCCAGTGAGGTTCTAGGCTCTCGACCTGGCCGCCTCACTATTTCCTGACTCTCTCCACGTGGAAATCTTGTCAGCAGTAGACAGCCTCACCTTTCTCCTGCAGAGCAGCAAGTGGTTTTGAACTGCTGACCTTAAGGCTAGTGGCTTGACTTGTAACTCACTACTTTACCAGGGCTTCTTCAGAATTGATTAGGGGCAATATAATGCATCTACCAAACTGAGAAAAGCAGACACTATCCTCTACTCCTTTCCTAATCCAGTTTGTCAGCAGATGCCCTCCAGCCTGACTCTGAATGTGCTTGAGACGTTCCCTCTCTTACTGCCTTCCTTTCTGCATCCCCTCTCTTAACTGGACTGTAGCAGAGACCACGTCCCTGCATCCCTGCCTCTGTCTCTCTCCATCTCCTTCACCCACCCAAAGAAGTCTGACCACATTTCCATCCTCTTCTCATACTTCTCCCCTGAACGCATCCTCTTGCTTCCAGAAGCACACTTCGAACATGAGATGTCCTCCCTTGCATTGCTTTCCACCAGTCCATCTCCCCATGCATTGGTCTTCCTGCAACATGCCTCCTTGTCCTTCCTGCAACCCAGAAGTGACTCTCTGCTCGTCCTTGCCCTGACGGAGGCATTACCAGGGGCTGCCTCTGCTGTGCTCCCACCGCAGAGTATCCTCCAGGTCTGTCTGTCACCTTCCCACCAACCTCAGGAGTCCGTTAGGGGTAAGTCTCATTCTGATCTGTGTCCTCCGTGTCTAGTTCGAGGCTATCCTCTCTCACATCAACTTGGCCCAAACGATCTCATCCCGTCTTTCCTCCTTCCCTCGTGCCCCTCCCCCTTCATCTGGTGACCTGGTGCAGGGTCTCATGACCCTCTGGCGTGCTCGGCAGGGGGACAGGCAGAGCAGACCTGGTCCTGAGCAGCCTGTGAGTGGGCCTCAGGGGAGGAGTGGCTGCTCTGTGCCTGCCACTCACGGGCCTCCTGCAAATTGGACTAGACCGCCTGCACTTCCTGTGCTCAGATTAGCTACGACTTAATCAGTTTTCTGTTCTTCTCTTCATATTTGCAACTACCAAGGACCACATTCCCATCCTAGTGGGTGGCTTTCAGAAATCCCCTCTTTTCTGATGTTTGACTTCCTGTGCGTTTCATGAAACCAATCTCTTTGGAAAGATCGGCCCGAGAAGTTCTTTGAACTGTTTGTGAAGCCCTGGCAGGAAGTGCCCTGGGACCTGCGTGAGACAGTCTTGTCTCCTTCCCAGGAGAGGCGGCAGTCATGAAACGCCCGAGTGTGTGTGATCCCGTGGCGATTTCTCCACACGGGGCCATGTTGACAGTCTAGTCAGATCCCAACCAGAGACTGCCTGTTCTCAAGCTGTACCACACCCGTGAGACGTCACCATCTGTTCTGTGGCATGGTTAGACAGTCTCTCTTACCGAGGGCCGGGGTCTCAGCCTGCTGTTTGTCATCTAAGCAGACTAAGAACCATCTGGTGGAACTTGATAAGTATCAAGTGAATCTTAAATGGTTCCCCCCAGGAACCAACTGTCCTGAACATTTTTCTTTGAAAGAATGGAATACTTATATGTTCTATATATCATTCAATTTTTTTTGGGGGGGGGAGGGCATCACTCCCTCTGATGGGAGGAGGAGGCCCAGCCTTGCTCCTGGAGAGCTGTTCCTGGATTTGAACCACCAACCCAGTGGGCCGCAGTCCCGCACACAACCACTACGCCACCGGGGCTCAGCCCCATTCAGTTTCTATACTTCATCTCCTTCTATGATTCACACTAGTTACATTTGAACAGAATAAAGGTGACTCCAGTCCGAGAGTCTTTTGGGCTAAAAGTCACCAACCCTCCAGTGCAGTGTTATAAAAACCTTCTTCTATGAAACTTGTCAATGACACTCCTTTTCAATCCCACAAGCTTCCTGAGGTGTCCTCATATATACGTCTATTTATTTAAGGACCCCAGGTGGGGCGGCTCACTGCAAGGTGGACTGTTCAAACCCACCGGTCACTTGCGGGAGGAAGAAGAGCTGTCTGCCCTGTCGAGGTTGATAACCTTGGAGATGTCATACAGGGATGCTAGGGCTTTTAAGGATCAACTTGAGAGTGTCTCGCCATCTTCTGTCTATATATGGGATGCTCATAACAAGGTTGGCAGTTCAAAACCACCAACCACTTCTTTGGGGAAAATGAAGTTTTCTGCTCCCATAAGGAGTTACAGCACTTCTACCCTGCCCTTTGGGGGCAGCCATGCATCAGAATTGACTCGAGGGCACGGTTTGGTTTGGGTTATCCTCTGTCTGGGCACCCAGACGCATGCAGGCAATACACAATATTGCTACTATGATTTCAGCTCATGCACGCATGGGCTCATACCAAATAGAACACGTCTACACGTGTCTCTGTGATTGCGGGATGGCTGGGGGCAAGTTCCCTCAGTAATAGAATTGTCTGTGTTGCTCAGGCACCTTTCAGAGGTGAGCAGGGTGAGGAGGAGGATCATTTTGTGGCCCGGTGGAAAATTGAAGTTAGGGATAATATCAAATTTTTAAAACAATTTGCAATTGGAACATTCCCACAGTTTTAGATGGATCGAGCATTTTAAGGAAGGTTGGCAAGACCTCGGTGAAGCGAGACTTAGGAAGGGAATGTGTCTGAAGTCGAGGCTAGTGCAGTCACCAGGTGCTGGCCACTGACATTGGGATTCCACGTGGCTCAGCAGTTTCAAGTTAAAACGAACGTCTTGACCTCAGCAAACTTGGCTCAATGGGTGCCTCAAGAGTTGATCTTTTTTTTTTGAGATGCTATCATTTTAATGCTGACTTAGATACATGATTTAATCAAAGTCATCAAGTCAGATGTGACTTGTAGCAGCCCCTATAGGTAGTTTCAGAGGCTGTAAATCCTCCTGGGAATTGACAGCCTCCTCGTTCTCCCTCAACAGCAAGGGGAGCTGAACCACCGACCCTGCAGTTTTGTCGGCAAGCCCATGCTTGCCTGATAAGATCCCCAGGGTTCCTTAATGGCCCCAATAGGAAACTTTCAAGTTCTTATCTCAATCAGGTCTTAGAAGCACTGTAGTGAGTGTGTAGTTCTAAACGGCTTCTCCAGGTCATGCAGGTGCAATCGGACCGTGGGGCTGTCAGTCAGGTGGTTCTTGTCGGACCCCTGAGCCTAGACATAGCCTCCATTCTCTCTGCCCTCTAATGACACAGCTGTGGCAAGGGTGGCCACGCTGCAGTGCCTCTAGGGGCAGGAGAGTTGATCTTTCCATCGGTCTTTGAAGCAAACTGGAAGTCACTCAAGATGATGTTATAGAAGGAAGCCTAACAGTTTTACATTCACCATTATGACCCAGAGCAAGCATCAGTCACGAGTGGCTTCCGAGGGGCTCTGTTGGGCCAGGGCAATAATCATTTGTGGGGGCCGAAAGCCATCTTTCTCCCAAGGGGAGGGTTGGAGACAGGAACACCACCTTCAGAACTGTCTAGATCCAGATGCCAAGATATACTGAGAATCAAGTTTCACCTTTATTCGAGTTTTCTGATCGTGTAGCAACTCTTTCCCTCATGTACTATTTCCATCAGGGTCCACAATCCGAATGCTTGTGAACGTTCCAGCACAGGGTGAGCCTGTTTGTATAAATCACACTCCACACTTCAGGTGGGCCAGCAATTCAATTTGGAAGCCCACACTACAGATGCAACTGTTAGAAAAAAAAAAAGCTCTTTGGGGGAAAAAAACCCAAAAAAGCTGTTACACTTCAATCAATCAAGTCTTCTATTTGGCTTCCAATTCAATTGCAAAGTTGAGTTGATGCTGTCTATAGGACAGAGTAGAACTTCCCCTGTGGGTTTCTGAAATGACCAGTCTTCATGGGACTGGAAAGCCTCCATGTCCACTGCGTATCCCGGTGGTTAAACCAGCCGTTTCAAGGCACATCATTTTTAACTGTCCTCCTTACAAGCAGAAGGATGGTGCCATGTGTGGCTTAAGTAAGTGCCAATAAGAACTGTAAGCTTAGCTACCAACACATCTGTGCCCAACCATGCGTAGATGATGCTGGCTACAAGCTTTTGTGGACAAAAAACGTGCCCTCACAAGTCTGCCTCGCTTTTTTGGACCCTTGGCTGCAGAGGCGGTCGCAGCTCACCTGACAGACCCAAAAGCTGGATGTCTTCAGGCTGACAAAGCAAGCTGTGTAAACGGTTGTTACTGAATGGCAGTAACTATGTAGGTGAGGCACTAATTACACCTTAGCATTTTTTTTTTAACCAGACCAATAAGCAGCATGTTCAATGGGGAAAACAGAAAGATCACGGACAGTGATGCATTTGAATTAGGGTGCTGGCAAAGAACCCCGAGTTCTGGAAGAGGTACAACCACAATGCTCCTTTGAAGTGAGGTCAGCGACCCTTCACCCCGGGGAACTTTGGACATGCGGTCAGGAAACAGGTCCCTGAAAGAAGACTTCCTATTTGGTGGAGGCCCAACGAGGAACAAAAGAACTCTGGAAGGTGCGGCAGTGATGGCCCACGAGATTATAGACCTGCCATGGTGCGGATGGAGCCGAGTAAGGAGTGTTTCGTGCCACGAACAGAGTGGACGTGTGTCCTCATTGCCTAGACGACACCTGACAAGTGTGGCAAGCTGAGCCTTGCTGTCACCCTTCATCGGCAGGAAGTCACTGGTGTTCGCCAACTGCGATGACTGGGACCATCACCCACCAGTACGAGTCAGAGAGGCAAATAACTGGCTGTCAGCTTGAAAAGTAACTAGGGAAGGCTCCTTCCTATTCCCACCTCAATCACGCCCCAAATAACACTCACACACCCAGACCTATTTATCGAAGCAAGTTTATTTGATTATTGATTCCACAGTTACTGAGGTTCCAACGTACAACTGGGAGGTAAGACATTCCAAATAAAAGGCAGAATCCTCTGAGCACCTGCCGAGAAGGGCACAGCAGCTGCGTTTGTTGTACAGAACACTGCCGAGGGACATGGCACCAGTTGTCTCAAAAACACCCAAGTCCTTTAGAAGGTAATTTTGTGGCTCTTTGCTAAAATGCAGCAAATGGTCAAAACACTACAGCAGCCTTAAGGGTACTTGTATGAGGGTACTTGTATGTGCGACTTGAGTGTAAAATTATGGCAGAAAACTTATCTAAGAAAAAACAAGCATTTGAGAAGGATTTGACCTTGAATAAATCTTATGAAAAAAATCCTAATCAAGTCATTCTCATCATTGACATGTACTCCCTTCCGCCACTGGGACTATTTTTTTTAATACTATCATGCAACAAACCCTAAGTTTTATAGGCAGTTATTTTCACATATACAACGTTATTTAAACAAAAAATTTACACTGTAATCTAAAGCTCTTCTATTTACTGATCTGTCCAGTCTCTTAAGGCCTGAACCATGACCTAAGTGTGAACCTGAGTCATTCGCAAGGCCAGCAGGATGTACCTTTCTGCCCATGCCGATGCTTTGTTTCTGAACCCTGGGGCGAAAATCAGGGTTCCAGAAAAGTCCTCATTCAATCCTGAACAGCTATGGTTCCTACCTCTTTTGAGGGTTATGAACTGCTCTGAAGAAAGGTATAAACTACCCCCTCCGCAAAATACAATATACACAAAAACATTACTATGTACAATTGCAAGGGGTTCCCTAAGGGTCCATGACCCCCATGTTAGGCACTTGTATTTTGAACTTGTTGATCCAGCAGCCATTACATTTACCCCATACAACATTGCCCATCTTCACTTAATTGTTCCTATGGTAAATTGATATTAATAATCTAGTCAATTGCTAACCTGTGACAAAGTTATTCATTCTTTTAAGCACCAGCAGGTTTAAAATTCATCCCCCTGTCCCAATTTTGGCAGGTTTTATGCCACGTACCCAATATTTGAAATTGGTTATGCCCCTACTGTATAATCTAGCAGATAAACATTTTCCTTGAGCTCTAGTCACTGAAAAATGAGATTAAAGGTTAACATCCTTGTGAAAACGAACATGGATCTACATTTTGAAGAATGGGCAATGTGCCTTTATAAAATATATTTCTAGATACAGTTTAACAGTTGTAAACACACACCTATACTTAATACCTCAGTGTGTAACAGACAATCTCAATCCCCCAGCAGATCTTCTCCTTTTACTTACTTGGAACTAGTATTGTGGACGACTCCATCCTACGACAACAAAACATCATGAAAGTTTTCTACTGTCCAGGAGAGAAAACATTTCATTTCTGACAGAACCCACCATCTCACAAGCATTTATTCAATTGTTAAGTTACCAAACCGGTTCAAGACTATCTCTGAGAATTCTGAAGGTGCATCCATGACCATGTTGAATGGACCCACAAACTGAGAGCAATGACTAGCTTACAGTACAAGGGCTGGGCTCATAGCTGTCTTGTTAAAGAAAAACTACACGACTAACTCTAAAGCTCCTGCGTGCATAGCATGGTGAAGCTGCACAAACAGAAAATCCTTAGGGCTCTGAAGACTGCCTTAGGAGCAAGGGTGAGCAACTGGCATGTTAGCCTCACAGAGCAAACACATCAAACTCAATTGAATCTCTTATGACAAGAAGGTTCAAGCCAGCTGACATTTCTTCAGTCCGTTCACCATCATTCCCTTTTGCTCATAGAGAGTACATGGAGAACAAACTCCAGAATACTTGAATAAAGGAAGGGAGAGCAAGACAGCTTGACCAAGGTCATCAACTTGGTCCCAGGACTTCACTTTTCTTTTTTTTGCTTTTTGTCATCTACAATACTGGAACAACCAGTGTTTTCCTTGCTCTTTCCTTCTGAGAGGGATTTCCTTTGGGGAGACAAGGGAGGGAGGAACTGGGGCAGGAATGGGAGGAGTCTGTTCCTTTGACCCACACGGCCCAATGTCTCCACTGCAAGGGACTTGTGGGAAGTCAGAGGGCTCCTGGATGTTGACCAGCGGCAGCGCAGGAGTATGGAAAAATACACAACCAAATATTTCCCACCCAATTTTCCAATGCGCCGTTTTGTGTTTTCCCTACTGGGCTAGGAACCGCTGAATCAAAGGTGCATCAGGTACTATTTATTGGCATCCAGGGCTGTGCAATCTGTACATTTTCATTGTAAGAAGAATTCAAGCATAATCCATATTTTAAAAATTAGACTAAAGAGAGACAACAAAGGTTTTAAAGTTTTCTCTTTGAAAAGATGGTATCTTACAGTACATACAAAAATACTCTGAAAATACATGACTTCATTTACAAAACACTGAATCAAACATTACAAGAATTACATGGTTATGGATTTTAATAAACTGAGCATGCCTTCATGAAACCTAAAAAAGATTAAGAAATGTGTTGAAAAGAGCAGTGTAAAAAAAGACAACTCATAGTTAAATAAAGATTACAAAGGTCCTGAGCCAATTGATGGCTGGTAACAATGTTGGTAACAAACCCACTGCTTAGCTCTGCACGCCTCGCCTGTGGAGAAATGGTCTTAAGGTGTAGGGTCAGTAACGGTCAGGAATTATCATGCCTCTGATGGTTTTATACCTCAAATATACAAGTTTTTCATATTTAAGGGTATCTTATTGTTGATGCTAAAATGAGCTGCTTATCAGTTAAAAAAAACAGTCAACATACAAGAATGGCATGAGATAGGTTATGTAATAATTTCAATGTCCATATACTGATTTCCAGTATTCTGGCTATATTTTGATTTTTAATAAAGATGCATTTCAGAGGCCTCCATGGGAGGCAAAATAGAAAGAAATCACGGTGCCCCGCCCTCGTACGTAGTCACTGGACGAATCCTCCCTGATAACTGTGCACAGTGTACAGACACGCACACACTCCCCAACGTCTACATAGTCCATGTGCCAATCTGGAAAAATAATTTAAGTCAACAGAACAGACAATAAGGACATCTACACGAGCGAGCAAAACAGAAAAGGTACCTCCTATTCATTTATCCCGGCTTTCGCAAAGTGGCTTCAATGCTAAAATAAATGTGCTGACAAATTACAAGACCATTTTTTTGGGTGTGGTTTTTTGTTTTCAACTTTTTTAGCTCTACACAAAGATTATAACATATGACTGGGAAGGAAGGAGGCAAGAAGGAAAAGGAGGAAGGAAGAAAGAAAACAGACAGAGGGAAGTTCAGGACTTCTTTCATCGGTGGCCCCCAACTGGTTCTAACAGAAAAACCAGCACTGAAAATTAAGGCAGTAAAACCTCCAAACTCAAAGGCAAAATACTGTGAGTGACAGTTTGACAGCAGGTGACCCTCAGAGACGTGTCTGTAGCAATCAGTGAGGGACTGCTACAGCACCTGCAGGTCAGAGTGTAAAAGTTAAAACCCACCTCCAGGTCATGAGGTGCGACTGCAACTTTCATCATCTGACATATGACAACACTGCTAGTTTAAGAGAGAGCAGTGGGTCCTTTGCCACTAACTGATTACATAGTCACTTAAGTGGGGAGGCACTGTTTTTACCGATTAAGGGTCAGTCGGATGGAATTTTTGACGACACGGATGTTTTTGGCTGGAACTGGAGATGAGGAATCGGGTAGTTCCTTACTGGGTAGTCTCTAGTGGAAAGAAAGAGAAACCAAGAAGAAAACACCTCGATGAAATAAAGGTCCATACGTGACATGGTACTAACTCCAACTACAAAATCAGCCACACAATTTCAGAGTCTGCCGCCTCCCTCCTCCTCTCCTGGATCACTGGCAACTTTTAGAACTTTCTGGCAAGTCAAAGGTGAAGTGCAGAAGGTGTAAGGCAGGGTAGAATGTGTGTGTGTGTAAAGGAAAAGAGACCTTCCATCTGTGTACTGAGAAATGTATAAAGGCCCTCTTCAAAGAGATAATCAATGAGAAGGCGGTCAAGAGGAAACTTGGAGGAGCGGGGTGGGAGAGGAGAGAGAGGGGAAAGCGTAATATACGAGAATTGCGTTCCCCGATGTGTGTCTGCAGTGCACTCAACAGAGAAGAACAATGTCACTGGCACGTGAAATAATCCTGAGTGCGGTCACGCGAGGCAATTTGGAGGTGGTGAGATGGAGGAACAGCCGTGTACCGAGTTCTGCAGACAATGGCACAGGCAGGAAGCTGAGGCTCCACAGCGGAAAACCGCTAAGATGTGATGGAATTTTATGTGAATTTTTGTCAAGGAATAACTGTAGAAATTAATTTTCCTCTTGCGTTATCTCCAATTCACAATATTATTATACCCAGATCCATTAAAAAAAAGATTACGTGTGCCCAATCCTGATGCATAACACTCCTCTCACCGCTTCCCCAAGGGGATGAACAACAGAAACATGGGTGAAGGGTGACGGCAGTCAGTGTAAGAAAACAATCCTAATTTATCAAGGGGTTATGGGGGGGGGGGGGGGGGGAAGGAGGCGCAGATACCAAGGGATCAAATAGAAAGTAAATGTTTAGAAAATGATGGCAACATATGTACAAATACGCTTTATACAAGTGATGTATGGAATGTTCTAAGAGCTGAAAGAACCCCCAGTAAGATGATGATCTTTTTTTTTTTTTTTTTTAAAGATGTGTATGTGTTTGGATGTGGGGGAGAGGATGTTCTAAAACTGATGTGGTGATGATAGTACAGTTCTTGGTATGATTGAATGAACTATTGTATGATGTAAATTGTGTCAATAAAACTGTTGGGGTGGGGGGGGGCTGAGCCCCGGTGGCGTAGTGGTTGTGCGTGGGACTGTGGCCCACTGGGATGGAGGTTCAATTCCAGCAGTGGGGCTGGGCCTCCTACTTCCACCACTGGAGAGCAGTGATGCCCCCCCCCCCAAAAAAAAAAACCCAAAAAACCCACAAAAAACAAAAACTGTTGGCGGGGGGAGAGAAAAAGACATTTTTTAATATAGAATGCTCTCATCTGGACAAAAGTGCTATTGATTCAACGTGGCCACTGACTTTCAGAGCTCCCCAACCAAGAGTTTTGTATTAAATGGCAGCTGGAAGAAAGTGTATGGAGAAGTTACCATCATATATGGCCAATACGAATTACAACTGTGGGTTAGCCTTGGGTTTGAATTGCTTCTGATTGGGTGGTCTTTTGACAACCTGTGTCGCTTTACTATCCTTAATTTTTTTCCTTACTTGTAAGATAACAGTACATAAATATTGCTGAAATCAAGTAAGATAATGAATGAGAAGTACTTGTCACATATTACACTTAACAAATTTAATTATTTTTACAAATTGTGAAAAATATCCAGCGTGACTGTGGGTGTCACAACCAAATTCAGCCATTATTACAATTGGCTTACCCGTCATTTTTATATCCCTAAGATATTTTCAACTAAAAACTGTTATCATGTCATGTTATTAAACA